>PVJN01013392.1:0-48883 GCA_004026805.1 Lasiurus borealis | reverse complement strand
TAAATAAAAAATAAAAAGCAAGCAAGAAAGAAGAATATACTTCCTCCAGAGATTGACGTAAGGTTTTAACGACTGTTCCTGATTTTACAAAAGCTGCACTATGTGTCTCTATGACCCGGCACCAAGACTGCTTATGGCCAAATGGTTTCCCAGGCTCGGGTCCTCAATATTCCTTCCCTGCCCTTTGACCTATGCAAGCATCTGTTTGCTGATACTACTGGAGTTTTTTCCAAAGTCCTCATTACTTTTGAGGGTGGTGTTCTTTCTTCCCACTTTAGAAACCCCTTCCTTCACATCAGATCTTAAATCCCTCCACTAGCAACCAGCTTGGCCATAGCAGCCAGGGGGATGGGTACTGGTAAAGGAGAGTTGGGTGGGATCGTGCATGGTGGGAAGGGAAATAAGGTAAGTTGTTTGGGGAGATTTCCTCAGAGTCAACATCAGTATCTGCACATGAACAAACCTGGAAATTGTTTAATGAGGACCAGGAAGAGGAAAGGTCACTCTGGAAAAGGCTGGTTTTCCCAGAAGCCCCGGGAAGAAAAAAGGCCAGGAAAACACACTTATGTGGTATGTCACATGTCCCCAAGGTCCTTTTCGAGCATTTCCTATCTGTGGAGTCAAACTCTCTTCTGAGCCTGAGCCAGCAATGTCCATGAAGTGGGTCTTAAAGACAAGAGGCATCGCACAATTTCCATCAGAAGGCAATTCGCTGCTTCCTAACAGCAGGGATGGCTCCTGGTAGTTAGGAAGGCAGAAGTGGCTCATCCATCTTTGGGGCTAATTTATATGACTTGGAGGACATGCAATTTATCACAGGTCATCCAAAAGATGGTGATTTAATGCCCCAGATCTTTTTTTAAGGGCTGTTTTGCTATTAAGTGACTTTCACTTCATACTTCTTTGTTTTCATCTGAAAATTCTTCTAAAATAATTTTAAAACATCATTTTTCCAACCATGGACTGAGAATAGGAACCCCAAGTTCAAATATCTGACCTGGAAACCCAGAGGTAAGCTCAGTAAGAAGGTGGATTTGTGAATGTGAAACTAAGAAATGGATCCAACTGTCCCTAAGAGATGCAGCCATGGGAAGATGAATTTTTAGTGTTTGCCTACAATGTAATGTCCAAGCATAAGATGCAAATAAGTTTCTCCCTGCAATTCTGTGAGAGAAAATACATGCCACGGCAGTCAGCTTCTCATGAAAATCACCCCAGTAGCCCCCACTTGTTCCAGGATATGCCCTGCACAGAAAACCCTCCTCCCCAACACTGAACGCAAATCTCTTTCCTCTTCTGAAATGTCATCTAATTGCTCACTTGACCCCTTACAACCAACCAAAACTGTCAAATGTACCTGAAGACCAACTGGAAAGTTTCCCTCAGTTTGAAAAATCCCACTTTGCACAGCCGGTGTGGCTCAGTGGTTGAGCATCGACTTATGAACTAGGACAGTGGTCGGCAAACTCATTAGTCAACAGAGCCAAATATCAACAGTACAGTGATTGAAATTTCTTTTGAGAGCCAAATTTTTTAAACTTAAAACTACTTCTAACGCCACTTCTTCAAAACAGACTCACCCAGGCCGTGGTATTTTGTGGAAGAGCCACACTCAAAGGGGTCAAAGAGCCGCATGTGGCTTGAGAGCCTCGGTTGCCGACCACTGAACTAGGAGGTCACGGTTCAGATTCCCAGCCAGGGCACATGCCTGAGTGTGCCACGTCAGCCAAAGGTTCGGCGAGCCTGAGGGAGGGCCAGAGAAGAATGAAGAAAAGACAGAGAGAATAAGCTGGGTCTAGGTGGATCTTCTGTGCCTGACAAGACCACAGAGCAGATCCAGACTGCAAGGCCCCGATGCTGTGTTTTATAGTCAGAGGTAAACAAGGCCATTTACAGTGTTCTTGTTTCACTTGTTTTGGGCATCACTTGCTGCATCTTTCACAGTCCTTTAGCTTCCCAGAAAGATCTAGGGAGCAGTCACAAGATCAAGCTCAATTATGCTTAAGAGGACTGTGCCCTCTAAGCTGGGACTTGTTTTCAGCTTTGCCAGCAGGTCAGTCCCAGGCTTAACCCTAAAACTGCTCCCTACACCTGAGGTTGCAGTGTGGGGCATGCAGGAGGAGCCAAACAATCATTTTCTCTCATCATTAATGTTTCTCTCTCTCCCTTCCTCTGAAATCAATAAAAATATATTTAAAATAGCCAGAACCGGTTTGGCTCAATGGATAGTGTGTCAGCCTGTGGACTGAAAAGTTCCAGGTTCGATTCTGGTTAAGGGCATGTACCTTGGTTGCAGGCACATCCCCAGTGGGAGGTGTGCAGGAGGCAGCTGATTGATGTTTCTCTCTCATCAATGTTTCTAATTCTCTATCCCTCTCCCTTCCTCTCTGTAAAAAAATCAATAAAATATACTTTAAATATATATATTAAAAATAAAAAATTTCACCTAATCAAATACTTACCAATCAGACACTGTCTCAAGTGTTTCCTCTTTTTAGTCTATAAACATTCTTTCCTTTCTAGTGGCCCCTAACTGCTAAAAGGGAAGGACAGCAGGTTGGTGCTTTGCAATTGAGAAAGAGAACATTTCGGAGGAGGGTGTGCAGGAGATGGGTTGGAAGCTGTCTGTCCCTGACCAGGTCAACAAGAAAGATGAGGAGCTGACCCCATGGTGCACTGCAACAGTGAGTATCAACAGAATGCTCAGTAACTAAGGAGACAAAAAATATTCCCACCGAGGTAGACCCCAGAGGACCACACAGAGACCAGCACCTGGGTCCAGCTTCCTTCACCAAAAGCTTCCTCCTGCATCCAGACACAACCTTGGCTAAGAAAAGGCAGAGGAAGAGGTCCACAAAACCAATGCAGATTATTTACTCAAAGGAGATATTTTTCTTTTATCAAAAGACTAAGTACTTGCAAAAGGAAAAGGTAAATTTCCCTGGCCCTGCCCCCACCACCATGGACAGAGAGAAGGCAGATTTGTCCCCAGACCAGTTACCAGTTACAGGAAGTAAAGGAAACTGCGTCTCTTCTACAACTGAGCTCTTCTCTGTGAACTGTAGACCCCATGTACCTAAGCCATTCTGAGCAGAGAAAGCCTGCTTTTTCCCTTTAAAGGTAGCCTAAGGAGAAGAAAACATGGAGTGATTCATGTTTCCTTTATGGGACCTTAATGGAAACAGGAGAAAGGTCTTTCTAGAAAGAAAAATATTACACACACACACACACACACACATACACACACACACACACACACACACACACACACACACACGAGGCCCGATGCACGAAATTCACGCAAAAGTAGGCCTTTCTTCCCCTGGCTGCCAGCACTGGCCTCCCTCCAGCACCCGGGCTTCCCCAACAGCCCCATTCATCTGGAAGGTTGTCCGGAAGGACATCAGTTTAGCTAGCATATTATACTCGTGTTATTATAGCTATACTAGAGGCCCATTGCACAAAGATTCGCGCAATAGGCCTTCCTTCACCTGGCTGCCAGCATTGTTTTCCTCCAGCACCCTGAACCAGGCCTCTGCTCTGGCCGCCGCCTTCCGCCTTCACTCCAGCCGGAGTCTGCAGGCTTCTGACTTCAGACAGAACCTCCGGTCTTCGCTTTGCTCCAACTGGAGTCTGTGCTGCTTCTAGCTGGAGCGCCGCTCCTGTAACTCCCTCCACCCTCTTCCTCATGGCAGGTGTCCCGTCCTGCCTGGCTGCTCTGCACCCAGAGCAGCTGGGGGGCAGGGCCACGCCATCTTTGTCCTGCTGATTTGCATATTCCCTCCTTATTGGCTGGTGAGCATTGTGGAGGTACGATCAATTTACATTATTTCTCTTTTCTTATTGTAGATGTACTGCTTATCTGCTGAGTCCTGCACCCAAAATGCTTGGGAAAATCTGGCCTGCCGGAGATCACCGCATAGCAGCATTGACGTGAAAGTGCAACAAGGAACTTGGAAGGCCAAGAGCTTTAGGCATCAGCCCTACTGATGCCAGCACAGATTGTTCTTGCTGAGATTGTGGTGTGTCAAAGCGATTTCCCGACCTGATAATCTTTGAGTAAATGGAACTATGTATTCACTGAACTTTACTGACTTTTACTGACCTTAGATACTATCTGCTTACTACATACTCTACCCATGTGCTTTACTAAGGGCAAATGTGTAACCAAGTTGAATAAAAACAGGCAAGGCGAGGGCTTGTGGCTCCTCTTCACAAAGGAGGTTCCACCTGGCCCCCATGCTTAAAATTCACTGATGTGTAGTGTCGTCATTGTCCCAGGTCCTCCTGAACCCACTGTGCAGTCGTGGGACTGGCCAGGTAAGAAAGTGGTTTCTTGGCTATCCTGAGAAACTGGTAGGAAAGAGGTTATGATGTCACTTAAAAACCAAAGTAAGTGTCCTTAAGAAGTCTTTTCAGACTCTCCACCACTTATGAGGCCACTCCTTGGTATTTAGCTCCTCCTGACTCCCCTGTACATGCCCAACCTCTTCCAGGCCTCCAACCCATCCCCAGATAGGATCATAGAGGACTTCCCAAAGGACACGGGCTCTTTGGTGTGCACGTGGAGGTTGTGCTAGGAGGCCACCAATCTAAGCAGTAGAAATAATTAAAATCTCCTCTTGTATTAAGCATGGCTTGGATTTTGTTTTTTTATATTTTGATGCTTTGATATCTGGGGCCTTGTTGACTCTGAACAGACTGCTATCCTAGGCCTACCCCATTCCTGAAGATAGTAAATAACTCCTGTAGGAGTGTGCCTTTCATATGCAAACTAATCCAGAGCCCACACCTCCAGCTGCCTCCTGGGGGCGGGGGTGGGGGATAAAAGGGAGTTTTCCCACTCAGGGCCACTATTATCATTCCCTAATCATCCAGGGCCAAGTGCCAGAGGACTAGAGACAGTCTTTAGGCCCCAGGGCCTTTGAAATTATTCCAAGTAGCCAATCCTGAACCTGCTTACCTGCCCCTCCTGTTTCTTCCTAGGAAACCACAATAAAGGCTTTTACTCATGTTTTCCCCTCACTCTGCCTCCTGATGGTCTGGGGCTTCCTTGGTGGCCCCATGTAGAGGCCACACCTCCTCCTTCTAGGGAACTGAGTCAACTTCTTCCTCAGTGACAGTCTTTCCTGTGGCTCTGCGTCTGATTAAAGGACAGAAAGGGCCACTTGCCCCATCCCTCCTCTTTGAAGAAAGCACAGTCTCCACCTCCACTTCAGCCCCAACCTTAACCATGGAGAAGGACATATGACAGGAGGGCTGACAGGCTGGGAGAGCATTAAGAGAAGTTAAGAAATGGTGGGATTGAAGAAGTGCAAGGAGAAATGCAGGCCAGAGAAGCAGCTGGCTCAGAGTACACTGAGAGGCAACTCAAACAGAAAAGGAAAGAATTTTCTCCCACCATGTTTTTGGTTCCTCGTTCAGGCAGGCTTGGTCCTCCAATAGAAAACATTACCATGCCTCTCCCATCCCTTTACCACCATCAATAGCTCTTTCCTGCCCTTCCAAAGGCCCAAACCAAAAGGGGTTATGGTCATTTCATGACCATTTGCAATGACTCTCCTAATATCCTCTGTCACTTCCTCTATAGCTTCTGCTTAATCACCATCACAACATGTCTAAAGCTTAACCTGGTAATGTGGCAATTTTACATGGCATTTTACCTTTACCAAGCACTTAACTCCCATAATCTCTCTGGATTCTCCCAACAATCCTGTGCGGTCAGCAGGAATTAATTTTTTTATAAAGTGCTTCTCTGTTCACCAATCCTTCAATACCCAAGGAAACCTCAGCAAAATTTCATTGAACACACTGCATAACCATGGGATTAAAAATATTTTTAATCCCTTTCCACCAATCCTCACAAGTTTCTCTCTAGAAAGCCAAACAGGGCTCTCTTCTGACATGCATCCTTAGACAAAGGAACTTATTCTAATACTTACATCTAGACCACATGCAAAAAACATCCATAGTCTACACATTCATTCCTCACTCAGGAAAAACTCAGATGCAAGAGGTTCAGGAAATAGATGCGGAAAAATGTATTCATAATCTCACTACAGCTAAAGCTGTAATTAGAAGCCTTGTACTTGCTGGCTCCCAAGTGCTAATCTTTAAGATGTGTAGATATTCTGAATTTGTGCTAGGCTTTGCTTTATAGCGTATGAAAATGCAATTTTAAAAATGTACAAATTGGATGATGACTTAGATAAACCTTGCTTTGTATAATAGATTCCTTTTTTTAAAATGAGTGCATGTCTGCACTTTTGTGAGTCAGACTACATTTCATGCGAAAGGATATGGAAAAGATGGAACTTGCCTTTTAAAGGTATCCAAGAGGTAACTGTTATAACTGGGAGAATAGCCGCAGCCAGCGTAGCTCATTTTGTTGGGCATTTTCCCATGCACAGAGAGGTAGCCAGTTTGATTCCTATCAAAGCACATGCCTGGGTTTCATGCATGATCCATAGTAGGGAACATGCAGGAGGCAGGTGATCACTGTTTCATGGTCACATCAATGTTTGTCTTGCTTTCTCCCTCTCACTTTCTCTCTCTCTAAAAATAAAATATATATATATATATATATATATATCTCACTTACTGGGAGAATAATCACCTTACAAAACCACTTTTCGCCGTGTCCAGTGATTAGAGCATTGGCCTGCACACCAGAGGGTCACAGGTTCGATTCTAGTCAAGGGCATGGACCTGAATTACAGGTTTGATCCCCAGCTCCAGTCCATGCTCATGTGGAAGGCAACCAATTGCCATGTCTCTCCATATGAATGTTTCTCTCTCTCATTCACTCCCTGCCCCCTCCCTCCCTTCCAATCTCTCTAAAAATCTATTTTTCTTAATGTTTACCTTCAATTTATATATTGTATAAAGCTGTAAGTTTAAGACATGTCATTTGCTTGAAGTGGGATATAAAGTTTATAAATAATTCATTTAAACTTCCTTTATATGAGACTTTTAGGTATGGATATATGATTTCATAAATAATTGCTGGTGGCTGCACTTACTAGTGAATGTCCTTTACTAGTTCCTATTTTGATACAAACTAGTTGTATGATTTTAAGCAAAATACTTAACTTGTCATGATTTTGTTTCTTCTGTAACATGAGTTGAGATTAAGTTATTTTTCATTCATAAATTTTCTATACACAACTATAGGTTTAACTTTTTTACTTAATATGTATCAGTATGTTAATATACAACAAGATGAATATTCTAAGAACAGGTTTTACCTGTTATCCTTATGGCTTTAATGGTTTTAAATTCAAGCCTGCCTAATGTTTCCTCTAGATTGTGGCTGAAAGATGTTTTATGTCTTCAGCCTTGTTTACTCTCTTAAAGCAAGAAATACTGCTTGGGGAAAAAAAACTCTGTATGTCTATTCAATGGATAATCATTACATTTATGACCTTGGATTTTTATTGAATTTCTCTCTGTGTGTTTATTGTCCCATTTTCAGCCAATCACCATATGTTCTCTTCTAGACGATTACTATTACTGTCAGGGATATCCTTATAAAATTTACTGTGTCATTATTTATCTTTTAATCACAGTTATACTCTGGCTATAAATGAGACAAGCCAGAGGCATCCTTTCCCCAACCCTGGCAAACAAGAAGGGATATACTCAGAGTCAAACAAACAATGCAGCACATACTCACTTCTTTACTTCAAGACAGACAGTGCTGGTATCAGGGCTATGTGGATGGTTGTACAGACTGTATACCGCACAACTCTCAGGGACACCATTAACATCCTGAGAATGGAACTCCTGGCACTGTGCTACAACCTGCTTAGCTCTAGGCTGAAGTCCTTGCTGGAATGTATGCAGGACTGAGACCAATCAGCATCTTTCCAGAGAGGGGAAAGATGCTAATAGTATTGTGTACAATATCACAGGGTTTACATTAGATAGGCTATAACTAGAGGCAAGATAAATCCAACAGTCAAACACCTAGCGTCTATAACACATATTTCTCTTTACTGCCAAATTCCTACCAAATAAAGATATATTTGCTGTCTCTGTTTTCTTATTACCTTAAAAAATCCCTGTAGTACAGCTTCTGTTGACCCAACTTCCTGAAATAGTGCTCTCCCAGGTAACCAGTGACATGACATGGACTACATTTCTCAGTTCCCTTTCTCCAGCATTTAATCTTGTGGTCCACCCTCCTTTGTCTATGTCTTTCTTGCTTAAATGGTTTATTCCTTTTGGTTCAATGATGAATAGTGGGGAGTCTATCAGAAGGGTACCCTGGATGGATGAAACTAGTGCTTCGTTAGAAAAGTTGCAAGCTACAGCCCAAGCTAGACAAAGAACTACCTAAAGGAGCCCTCCTTATCAGAGTTTCTCCCTCTTGTAGACAATTAGCATATGTTAATGAACTTTCCTTTGTTTCATTGCTCTTAGTAATATTTTTTTTATGCTTCCTAGGGCAAGAGAAACAAATTAAAAAAAAAATAAAACAAATGGGACTACATTAAACTAAAAAGTTTTTTCACAGCAAAAGAAATCATCAACAAAATGAAAAGACAACCTATTAAATGGGAGAACATATTCATCAATGATATATCCAAAATATACAAGGAACTGACACAGCTTACCAATAACACAATCTAATTTGAAAATGGGAAGAGGACCTGAATAGACATTTCCCCAGAGAGGATATACAGATGGCCAACAGACATATGGAAAGTTGCTAAACATCACTAATCATCGGAGGAATACTAGCTAAAACCACAATGAGATATTGCTCATACCTGTCAAAATGGCCACCATCAATAAACAAACAAACCAGAGAAAAGAAAACCCTCAAGCACTATTGGAAGGATTGCAAATTGGTGTGCCCACTATGAAACTCTGTATGGAGGTTCCTCAAAAAACTAAAAATAGAACCATCATGACCCAGCAATTCTACTTCTAGGTATTTATTCGAAGAAATCCAAGACACTAATTCAAAAAGATACATGCATCCCCAGTTTCATTGCACCATTATCTACAATAACCAAGATATGGAAGGAACCTAAGTGTCCACTGACAGATGAGTGGATAAAAAAGCTGTGGAATATATATAGTGGAATTCTATTGGCCATAAAAAAGAATAAAATTTTACCATTTGCGCCAATATGGATGTACTTAGAGGGTATTATGCTAAGCAAAATGAGTCAGGGAAAGACAAAAAAACATATGATTTCACTTATAGAATTTAAAACACAAATTAATGAACAAACAAAACAGAATCAAGTTAAAGGATACAGAGAACAAGATACTGATGAAACTAAACCTGCTCAGCCCTTGATCTCTTTCCTTACCTCCCTATAGAAGCACCAACGCGCCAAAACCAGTTTGGCTCAGTGGATAGAGCTTCGGCTTTCGGACTGAAAGATCCCAGGTTTGATTCCGGTCAAGGGCATGTACCTTGGTTTTGGGTACATCTCCAGTAGGGGGTGTGCAGGAGGCAGCTGATCGATGTGTCTCTCACATCGATGTTTCAAACTCTCTATCCTTTTCCCTTCCTCTCTGTAAAAAATCTATAAAATATGTTTAAAAAAAAAAAGCAGCACCACCAACAGTTGCTAGCTGTTCCTCTACCTGTGTGCTTGGGCATACTCACCTGAATGGTAAGATATCACCTTTCTTTAATATGAAACTACCTAGGTACACCTAAAGAGGCCTGCCTAGCACAGTGCTGGGCACAGAGAAGAGACACAGTGAGTATATTGGTGTTTTTTTTTTCATGTAATATGGATTCAATATTACTAATAATATACTGAAACAAGTTATAGCTGAACTGAAAGACTTCAGCAATTAAGAACTAAAATAAAACTGGAGAGAGCATATGGTATCTCTGTAAAGAGGAGAAACTATTCTAAATACTGAAAATATTGTAGTCATTAGAGAAAAAATGGATATTTTTATAAATATAAAAATGAAAACAAAATATGGTTAAAATCTATTTAAATAATTAGGAATGAAATAGAATGGGAGAAATGAGATAAACATAGTTCAAGTTTAGCATTCAACATACATAGGTTATTGATACAAATATGCAATACCTCACTTAGTAATTAAAAAAGGAAAATACAGCCCTTGCCAGTTTTGCTCAGTGGATAGAGCAATGGCCTGCAGATTGAAGGGTCCCGGGTTCGATTCCAGTCAAGGGCACATGCCCAGGTTATGGGCTCAATCCCCAGAAGGAAGCATGCAGGAGGCAGCCAATGAATGATTCTCATCACTGATATTTTTTGTTTGTTTTTTTAATATATTTTATTGATTTTTTACAGAGAGGAAGGGAGAGGGACAGAGAGCTAGAAACATCGATGAGAGAGAGACATCGATCAGCTGCCTCCTGCACCCCACCTCCCCACTGGGGATGTGCCTGCAACCAAGGTATAAGCCCTTTACTGGAATCCAACCTGGGACCCTTCAGTCCGCTGACGCTCTATCCACTGAGCCAAACCGGTTAGGGCATCACTGATGTTTTTTTCTCTCCCTCTCCCTCCTCTCTGAAATCAAGAAAAAAAAAAAATATATATATATATATATATTTTTTTTTTTTTTTTTTAAGGGCCCTAACTGGTTTGGCTCAGTGGATAGAGCGCCGACCTGCGGACTGAAGGGTCCCAGGTTCAATTCCCGTAGGAGGTGTGCAGGAGGCAGCTGATCAATGTTTCTAACTCTCTATTTCTCTCCCTTCCTCTCTGTAAAAAAATCAACAAAACGTATTTTAAAAATAATAAAATAAGAAAATACATGCTAATAAGTACACGTAAAAAAATTCACTGCCTTAGTGACATTTCAAAAAATAAAATTTTTTTTTTTAAGCTGGGGGTGACATGATATACCTGTTAACACAAATAAAAGCAAACAGTAAGCCTCAGTATGTATAATTCTGTGGGAAAATAGTTTTTACGGTTGGCATTCTCCGTTGCTTCCATCTAGGGAGTGAGATGGCATTGTGAGAAAAGATGTTCCTATGGGATAACTTTCCTAGTTCCCTTCAAGAAGTACATTCTAAGAAATTAACCTAAAACATGGCCAACGGCCGAGACCGGTTTGGCTCAGTGGACAGAGCGTCGGCTTGTGGACTGAAAGGTCCCAGGTTCGATTCCGGTCAGGGGCACATCTTGCGGGCACATCCCCAGTGGGGGGCGTGCAGGAGGCGGCTGATCGATGTCTCTCTCCGATGTTTCTGGCTTTTTATCCCTCTCCCTTCCTCTCTGTGAAAAATCAATAAAATATATTTAAAAAAAAAATAATGGCCAACGATGAGTTCACAGTATAAAGGAGTGCAGAGCGGGCTGTTTAGGAAATAGGGAAACTGGAGACAATCCACGCGCCAGCGGGTGGGATTGGGGCCCATCGGTCCCGGCGGCCCTCGGGGGCGTTACCATGAGGAGCCGGCGCCCTGTGGCTGCGGCACCTGAGAGGAAAGGCGGGCGGGAGGAGGCGGCCACATCCAGCGGCTGCAGCCACGGAGCGGTCAGCAGGGAATGCCTCCTCCTCCTCAGCTGTTCACCTTCCCTGGCTTCATTCGTCGGTAAAACTGCTTTTTCCCCCCTTCTCTCCCGCAGGTATTTAGGGGGGAAGATGTCTAACACAGGAAGGAAGATGTGGCTGTACTTTAACTGGACGCAATATACATGCTTACTGCTGGGTGGTATGATTTCAATCTTACGACTTAATGCACCGAGACGAGAGTTGCTTGATTAAGTAAATGCCAACTAATTAATAGAAAGTGTAAGCCACACACACATATCCGTTGCCGCATTCTGGAATATTCTCTCCCTCCCTGCGGCGTGCACTCGCCCCGACCCCCGTCTCCGCCCGCTCCTGCCAGGGCCCCGCCATTGCCGCCCTCACGGTCACTTCCTGGCCGGGTTACAGGGGAGCCAGGGTAGTTCAAAGCCGGTCGGGATTGCGCCATGATTTCCCTGAAATAGTGATGCTTCCCCAGTCCGAACAGCTAAACCCCCAACAACGTGGTGACAAAGAGAACTAACCCACCCCGCGGAAGAGGCAGAGGGGAGAGGAGACGCGGGGCCCGGAAGCCCAGGCCGCTGGCCACCCAGCTCAGCCCCGGTTCCTCACCTCACACTTCCTGTCTCCGAGGGCGGCTTCCGGGGGGGTCAGTCCCCGCTGAACTACAGTCACGCGCCACCTCACGACCCTGTTTCAGTCAGCGGGAGGCCGTTCGTAACTGAAGCATTCCAATCACCTACTGGTGTAGTAGCCCTCGTAACGTCATAACGCGGTGACGCCATGGCGTGTGACGTCGTGACGTCAACGTATGGCGTCATAACGTACTGCCCTCACGTCACGCCATCCTAAGGCAACACGATAGTCTCGCGTTTGTGATGCTGGCATAAACTTACTTATAAAAGCACAGCAAATACAATTAGGATGCGTATGTCATTCTTGACTATGTTAATAAATGATTACGCGCCAGCGAGTTTATGTATTACAGTATGCCCTCCTTTTTACGCGATGTTAGAGTGTATTCTTCCTACTCATAAACAATAGTTGCTGTGAAGCAGTGTGCTGCGTTATGCCGGCAGCAACCTCATACATCTGGTATTTTCTTTCCCGTGTCTCTTGATGGCATCGCTTACTCTTGTGCATGACTTACAAGCAACCTAGCATTGTTTGTACAGCACCGCGCGCACATGCCCGGAGCCTAGGCCCTAGGCCAGTGGTTCTCAACCTTTCTAATGCCGTGACCCTTTAATACAGCTCTTCATGTGGTGGTGACCCCCCAACCAGAAAATTATTTTCGTTGCTACTTCATAACTGTAATTTTGCAACTGTTAAGAATCGTACCTGTGTTTTCCGATGGTCTTAGGCGACCCCTGTGAAAGTGATGTTCAACCCCCAAAGGGGTCGCGACCCACAGGTTGAGAACCGCTGCCCTAGGGGCAGTGGGCTGTAGCCTATAGCCTAGGCCTGTAGTTGCTATACCAACCATCTAGGTTTGTGTGAGTGTACACTGTAATTTTCCTAAAACTATGAAGTCCCTTACCGACGCATATCTGCAGCATAGCCCACTGTGAAGCTGCGCATGGCTGTGCATGGTTGTCCAGGTCCTTTCCTTCAGTTTTATTCTTCTGCTGAGCGGAGGGCTGCGGCCTGTTCTGTGGTTGACCCACAGTCAAGGAAACGTCGCGTCTCCATGCTCTGGTTCATCCTTTTTGCCCTACCCACAATTCCTGGGGTAATTCTTTTATTCATTATCTCAATTTCCTCCCAAATCTGCTGACACAGCATTTTGGTCTGGCTGTCATATTTTCATTTTTCTAACAGAGTCCTCTGAAGCATTTTTTTTTAAAAATAAACTTATTTTAAAGACAGTCTTAGGTTTTCAGACTCAGAAGCACTTTGAGACATAAAAAGGGAAGAGAGTTTCTTTAATAGCATGTAAAACATATAAAATACTCATAATTTTCAATAAAGTAGTCACTTTGTAAATGCTAGAGCATTTCTACATTTTGTTTTACTAGAAAAATAATAGAGATAAAGCCACTGATAATTAGGAATATGTCATCTTGATTTCTAGCCAGTCTCTGGGGCTAGTTAAGCAGCAAAGCTATTAACTTCTTCGCCTTTTTTTTTTTAAATAGATTGTTCTTTTTTATGAGACAGAAAAATGGCATAAAATTATAAATTCCATCCTGTATACATTTAATGTCAAATATTTAAATAGAAACACATTAAAATGTAAATGATGAAATGTTAACTTTTGTGAAAGAGTCAATTATTTATCAACCACATATCTGTTAGATGTTCTTAAAGGATCCTACTGCATTTTAGAACTTTCTGGAGCTAGCCACTTTGCATAGTTTACAACTATTAAAGGTTGATGCCTTAAAGAAATAGCTAAAGACTTGGGGATTAACTTGAAACATCAAGGCAACTTTGAGAAGACTGATAAAGTAGAGATGTGAACATGAGCCATAGAAAGAGCATGGTGACAGTTTAAGTTGATCTGATCATGGATTGTGGACTTCATGACGGCGGGAATTGGTCTCCTGGTTACCACAGTATTGGCTGCCCAGAAATGAGGTTAAATTCCTGAGAAGTCCCTTAGCAAGGGAAGTCACACTTGAGAAATGTGTAACAAACTGAAAATGGAGCAATAGGCTGGAAGTACCCGGTGAAAGTTTTTATGAATAGTCTTTCTATTCCTGAAATAAAGTATTAAGATAGTCAGAACACAGAATTTTTGTCCAGATCCACAGAGTCTACAACACCAAGAGGGAATCCTAATGTAAACTACAGACTTTAGGTGATAATGATGTAGGTTTATCAAATGTTAACAGATGTTCCACTCTGCTGAGGATGTTGGTAAGAGGGAGATTATGCCTGGGGCGGGGGCGGGAGGGAGGACAGAGAGAGTGCGTGGGAAATCTCTGTACCTTCTTCTCAATTTTGCTGTGAACCCAAAAACTACTCTAAAAATAAAGTCTATATTTTAAAAACGACACTTTCCATATCTTAAATTAGTAACGGTAGGTACTATATTACTGATTTTCATGTACTGTTCCTCACTAGAAACTTTTTTGCTTACTCTTCTTGGAGCTTCAATGGGACATTTATAAATTCATTTCACTTTGTCGTAGAAATTTGCACAATAATGGGTCTTATGACTCAGATTTCCCATATCCTGCTTCGGGGAAATTGCCTAATTCCCCAGAGCCCAGAATAACCAGGCAATTTTATAAGAAAAAAAGTTTTGGATAACCTCTATTCAACCTCCTTGTTAGATAACTCTCAATTCCTTCCTCGGTAGCCTCATGTCAAAGCACCTACTGCAGTCCCCCTTCCCTCTCCCCTCACACCATCCTACCTCTCGCTCCTCGCACGTCCCCTATGCAGTCCTGAGGTCTGCCTCCAACATCCTCGACTTCTAAGACAGTGGTTCTCAACCTTCCTAAGGCCGCAACCCTGGCATACAGTTCCTCATGTGGTGGTGACCCCCAACCATGAAATTTTGCTACTGTTATGCATCGTGATGTAAATATCTGCATTTTCCCATGGTCTTAGGCGACCCCTGTGAGGGGGTTTCGACCCACAGGTTGAGAACCACTGTTCTAAGACTTCATCAAATCAATGCCCCCTTCTTTTCCACCCTCTCCTTTTACTGACTTTTGCTATGACCGTTCCCTAGTTTCCTTATTTCCTAAGTATCCCCAAGAAGAATGAATCGGCTTCCTGCCTGCCTTGCTACGTTCTGCTTTTCCTGGATGCATTCTCGCCTTTCTAAATACTAATACAGTCCAAAGCCGTTATACAGACCGAGCAAGGCAGGCATCTGTGTTGAGGCCAGGGTGCTGTCACGGCCAATGCGGGTGTTGGTGCCTCAATGGGATAACAAGAGCTCCTGCACAGGTTGAGGGGTGACAGCATGACCTGATGGGAGCAATGGAGCCTGGGAGGGGTAAGGAGGGAATCTGGGTGCAGCTCTCCCCTCATTCCTAGGCAAGGAATTCCATACCTGACTCTGCTAGAGAGACCCTCAGCTTGTTGTGTTGACACTCTTGTTTTTCTGGTCTCCTCACTGGAACCTTCATGTTCATCACTGTAGACCAGTGGTTCTCAACCTTCCTAATGCCGGGACCCCTTTAATGCAGTTCCCCATGTGGTGGTGACCCCCAACCATAAAATTATTTTCGTTGCTACTTCCTAACAGTAATTTTGCTACTGTTGTGAATCGTAATGTAAATATCTGTGTTTTCTGATGGTCTTAGGCGACCCCTGTGGTGGGGTCGATGGAGCCCCAAAGGGGTTGCGACCCAGGTTGAGAACCACTGCTGTAGATCAATACAATGCATAATACCCAGAACATACAAGGAGCCCTATAAATGTTGAACATCCTAGCGACTCATTGCAGGTTAGTGCTCCCTGATCAACCTCTTCTCAACTGCTTGTTACTGACTCTCAAATTACCTGGGAACTCAGTAAGAACTCACTTAAATATTAAATATTAAAATGTCCTCTTAGCCCCATATTTTACTTCATTTATTTTAAAGGTTGTAGGGGTCTAACAACCTGTTTTTTGAGCAAACATCCTGCGATTTGGGAACAAATTTTGAGGAGCATTGTCCTAGACCAGTGGTTGGCAAACTCATTAGTCAACAGAGCCAAATATCAACAGTACAAGAATGGAAATTTCTTTTGAGAGCCAAATTTTTTAAACTTAAAACTTCTTCTAATGCCACTTCTTCAAAATAGAGTTGCCCAGACTATGGTATTTTGTGGAAGAGCCACACTCAAGGGGCCAAAGAGCCGCATGTGGCTCCCGAGCCGCGGTTTGCTGACCACTGACCTAGACGATTTTAAATCTTAAGCCCATTTCTCACCCACTCCAGTGTGGGCTGGTCCCCTCTCTAGGTACATTAGTCTCTATAAAGCAAGGCACATACCCACCCTGCTTTGCCTTCTGGCATTTCGATGCCTATTGTCACTTTCTTGGTTAGATTTCCACGGAGGTTTCCATTGTTTTTGCTGAACTCGTCTCTAGGGTTTTATGTGATTTGGTGTCCTGCCTTGACTCATACTCATTTTGACTTGCAGTTTCCATACTTCACAGTTTCCAGTTCCAATTCCGAGTCAGCCATCTGAGACTCCCAGCTCCATTCCTGCCCACGTCATTTCCCCGGAATAACACCACCGGGCCTCCTGGGCCTTCAAGGTCACTCGCTGCCCGGGACTCCCAGCGGCCTGCACCTATGTTTTCCCTCACCTCTGCACTTCTTCCTAAAATGCCGTGACGGGAGGCAATGCACGCTTTGAAGAAAAAGTCACTTCTTTTTTGGTTGCAAAAAACGACTTTTTTGTTTCACTTGGTGCTGACTTAAAAGGCTGAAATATCTGAGTTCTCAAGCTTCATTAACCACTATCTCATTAAATGCCATGTCAAGTGAAAAACAATCCCTGGGACTCTTCTGCTTCCTGAGCTGTGTCGCGTTTCATCTCCATGCCCCTTGGCGAACCCCCCTGAGTTGTGTTCTTGTCTGCTTCCCCCAGAAACTTGAGTAAGATAGATCTGGCAGATTTATCCAGATTCTAGAGAGTCCTAGCAGCCCGGCACTTCTAACAGTAAATTTCAGGCCCCCGTCAGGGTCAGTGCGTGATGTGATCTTGGCTATGTTCTCAGGTCCAGGCTATGACATGTCAGAGAAACTCTGCTCATTATCACGGGGTGATAACCAATGAGAGTTTTCTAACTGTTTGGATTGTTTTCAGGAATAACAAACTCCAATGTCCATAGGAGCCAGGAGGGTAATATTGATGTGTGACTCTAGTAGATGTAAGAAAACATGGCTTGCTGAAACCGGTTTGGCTCAGGGTATAGAGTGTCGGCCGGCGGACTGAAAGGTCCCAGGTTCGATTCCGGTCAAGGGCATGTACCTTGGTTTCGGGCACATCCCCAGTAGGGGGCGTGCAGGAGGCGACTGATCCATGTCTCCCTCTCATTGATGTTTCTAACTCTCTATTCCTCTCCCTTTCTCTCTGTAAAAAAATCAATAAGATATATTTTTAAAAAAAGAAAATATGGCTCAGTGGAGATTGTGGGAAAATGAGAATATATTTCACCGAAGATACTCAGATTGAAAAAAAAAAAATCTATGATAAGTCTCTTAAAAATAAAGTCTGCCAATCTGCTACCCTGCCACATTCATCTATATTCTAACATGTATTTGATATTTTTGTTAGGTTCTAGGTTAAGCTACTATAAAAAGAAAAAAAGGGGGGGGTAGAGGGAGACCTGAATATTCAGTGGCTGAAGTGAGATCAGACGTAGGGGATAGTCCAGGGCTCTGGACAGCTCTGCTCCATGAGGTCTCTCAGGTACCCAAGCTGATGCGGCATCAGCCAGCCTCCACACACACCTCCCTCTGTGTGTCCACGTGCTGTTCCAGCTGCCACCGCTCCCAAGAGGCGAGAGAAAGAGAGGAAGCAGGTTCCTTTTAAGAGCAAGCCTCAGAGGTTGTAGCACCACTTCCGCTCAGTTACCTTGTATATTCACTGCTACAACTGCGGGGAGGGGCTATGACACCAAAAGACAGCAAGAGGATATTCCTGACCCACCGAGAACCTACTGGTCCCGGGAGACAGTAGCACTTTCTGCAGAGCTAGGTTTTCAGATGAACCTGACTCTGCCCCCACTCTCCAAAAAATGTGTTTATTGGTAAATCACTTCTGACCAATCAGAAGTGAACTTTCGTTCTTTGGCATTTTACTTTGCACCAAACTTTCTCTCTCTGACTCACAAATTCACTTGAGCAGCAGAGTTGTAGAAAAGGCAAGAATAATGCAGAGAAAGCTGAGCAGTAATGAGCCTTAAGAGCCTCATTTAATTGGCGTAATAAAAGCAATCAACTATAATTATTGCTAATATATTGCACACTATGAAAATAACTGCAAAAAAAGAAAAATAAAAAGAAGATAAAGACTGATGCAATTCGGGGCAAATGTAATGGGCAAAAATGTCTTAATTTTTTTTATTACTCAAGGGTTTATTTATTGTTGCTGTTTTTTTAACCCATTTTATTCCAAGAAGAAATCATGAAAACAGTGGGGATACCCAAACTACAGAAGGTAACAAGTTAGACCTAAGTAAGAAATTTTTTTTAATATATTTTATTGATTTTTTACAGAGAGGAAGGGAGAGGGATAGTTAGAAACATCGATGAGAGACATCGATCAGCTGCCTCCTGCACGCCCCCTACTGGGAATGTGCCCGCAACCAGGATACATGCCCTTGACCGGAATCGAACCCAGGACCTTTCAGTCCGCAGACTGACGCTCTATCCACTGAGCCAAACCGGTTTCAGCCTAAGTAAGAAATTGTTAGAAACAAAAGTGTGGCTAGAAAAGGACTGTGAAGATTGAGCACCACTTGGATGGTGAGTGTTCATGGGTGGCAGTCTGCTAGTAGACCACCCAGAAGGCTGACTGGCTGTGACATTCACACCATCCCCAAGGTCCTTCCCATTCCGTTTCTAGTCTCTGGACTAAGAGCCACCCTGTGTCCTGCATTTCCACACATCCATGACTTTCACCATCGGTTGCTTCTGCTCACAACACCTCTGCTCCCCCTGCTCCTAACCACAACCCCCTCTGCCTGTCCCAGGTCAGGCAGCAGCTTCAGCTGGGGTCTCCCCAGGCTTCTGCAGGGGAGCTAGTCATTCCTTCCCTTGCTCCCACAGTCCTGCTCACATTGTAGAAGTCATGAGCTAAACTTACGTTGACTTTCATTTATTTTGTGTTAATATTCCTTTCAGCGAAGTGTACACTCATTAATGGCAAGGCCTGTGCTTACTTTCCTCCCCTCAGTTTTTGCCTCTTCCTACGATAATCCCACACACATACATAGCAGGCGCTCAATCAGCGTTGCTGACTCCACAAACAGAAGCTTGCATTGCTAGCTGCCCATTGACCAAAAAGGTTCCTTGATGCCCATTCTCCCCACCATCCCTTTGAGCTCCCCAGGCCTGCACAAGAAGCCATGCCTAAGGATGTTCACTGTGGCACTATTTATCACTGTGAAAAGCTCACAGCCACCACTCTGTCAGTGAGGAGATGGAGACACAAACTAATTCATTCACTTACAATACTCTGTAGCAGTCTCAATGAATATCTCAATGCACAATTATCCTATATAATAAAAGATTAATATGCAAATTGTCCCCTCAACCAGAAGTTCAACCAGGGGATGGGGCAAGCCCACCAACCAACTGCAGCCCCTCCCCCTGGCCAGCCCTGCCCTATTGGCCCCAGTCAGAGTGGGCTGGCTGGACCCCACCCATGCACAAATTCGTGCACTAGGCTTTAGTCAATAAGAATAACTCCAAAAAGCATTAAATGAAAAAATAAATATGTATGGTATGAGACCATTCATGTAAATTACATGTATTATCTTTCACTAAAAACAACTACTTTTAAAAAAAATAAGAATAACCTCTTCCCTCTCCTCCCTTGATCCCACTTTTCCTCCAGCTTCTATGATGTCTTTATAAGGTTTGCTTCTGAAGGAAGCTCAGGAACAGGGAAGAAATGTCCATATGCCCGAAAGACAAGGGCCCAGATCGCTCTGTCCCATGTGGTTCTCAAGTTTCTATCACGTGAGGAAGCTCAAACCGCACCTCTAGAGACTCCTGAGGAATCTCTAATTGTTCTTTGACCTCATATCAGTGAGAAAAAGAAGAAAAAGAAAGAAAGATGCTAAGAGCCCTCAGCTCCAAGAAACTACTTAGAGTGCTCAGAGAAAATGGAATTTAAACGTATGCATTTAAAACCCTTGGCAGTCAGCTCGGGATTCACATGGCAGGAAGGAAGACTAGGAAATCTCTATTCCTAAGAGAGAGGTCTCAATGCTTCCTCCCCTTCAGGGCAGAACATTTAACTCAACCACTGTGTCCAATCTGCGGAGTCTGGGGAGAAATGATGCCAGGAAGAATGTCACATGGGGAATCGGGAGACCTGGGCTTCTGACCATTCCACATTGACCTCTGCACCAGAGCCACGCTTGCCCTATTCCACGTTCTGGGAGGCTGGGCTCTCCGGACTGTATCACCCAGGTCCCTGTAGACCCGCTTCTAGTTGGGGCTGCCCGATAGGAGGTACAGGCAGGAGATGGAAAGAGAGAAGCTGGAGAAGTTCTTCCTCCCTCTCCCTGCATCAGTGCCATATTCTGGCGGTAGCAGCTCCCCAGGCTCCACCTCTCCGAGGGCTCCTTTAAGACTAGTCACTCACTCTCTTTGCTGCTTGGGCCTAGAGAAGGCAATGGCTTTCTATGGTCACTAGTCTCTGGATGCCTCCCTTGTGGGGGAACTTTGCTCACCCCTCTTTAAAAAGTGGCCTCATGCCGAAACCGGTTTGGCTCAGTGGATAGAGTGTCGGCCTGCGGATTGAAAGGTCCCAGGTTCGATTCCGATTGGGGGCATGTACCTTGGCTGCAGGCACATCTCCAGTAGAAGGCGTGTCTCTCTCTCATCGATGTTTCTGACTTTCTATCCCTCACCCTTCCTCTCTGTAAAAAATCAATTATATATATATATATATATATATATATATATATATATAAAGTGTGGCCTCATGAAAGTTCCTTCAATTGAGTCATCAGATACTGGAGCCCTGATGGGGATCTCAATCCTAGACACAACTGTGTCCCTCGTAAGTTCAAGGAGCTTGAACAAGTCCTTGAACTTCTCTCTGAGCCTCAGCACAGCATTACATGTGGGAGGAAGGACAGATGACATTCAAAGTGTCATCCACCTGGAATGTTCTGCATCCCCGAGAGCCTGAGTGAGACAGGGTCTGTGCAGCGTATTTGTTTCAGGACGCTCCTCCGAAGGCAAAGCTACGGATGCTTATCTTCCAGTTTCCATTCCTTTTGAAGGAAATGTCTCAGCAGAATGAGCTCGAGTCCACAGCTGGTGGGCTGAATATTTTCTTCATTTCCTCTCCCTCCCCTGCGCTGAGCCTCTGCAGAGAGGCGGAGTGCACAGCCCCACTTAGCCGATTCTCAGAGAGCACCATCCAGAGAGCGCGAGCACGCCCTGCCCAGAACAGCTCAGGCCACCAGAACCACCCGACTGCTTCTGGAGGCCCCCAACCAGGTCCACGTCCTTCTCCTTTCCTGCCCCGCTCTGCTCTCCAGGTCCTGCTTTTCTTTTCCCAAACTCACCTCCTGCCTGCGTCTCCTCCTTGCTGCTCTGTGAGCCACTTCTCAAGGCCATGAGAGGGGCACAGAGGTCTTGATCCCTCAGCCTCGGAGGTTAATTCACAGAACCCACCAGCCATTGGGCCTATTGGCAGCCTCAACCTGATACCTGCAGGCTCTCAGCCCCGGAACTGCAGTGAGACTCCTCACAGAGCTGTGCACCCGGAATGGGCAGGCAGCCGGCGTGAAGGGCATGTGGGGTGTCTCCAGCCGAGCACAAGGTACAGACGGCCTCCCAGAGCTGCTGCCAGTGACCCGAATGTCTGCTTCATCTCCCTCCAAGCATCCATTCCGAGGCTGGCGGGAAACTTAATCTCAGTCCTTGGGGGCATCCTTTATCTCAGTATCCAGAGAGAAGGCTGTTTCTGGGGCACCGAGGGGACCTCCTGGTCAGCAAGTCCTACTTCACACATGGCTCCTTCAGATCTGAGCCTCCTCTCTCTCTTCTAGGTTGTTTCCAAGACTTGGATCCTGGGCCAGGTCGGCCTGGATAAACCACCGGCGTTTTATCAGCATGCTGCCCAGAGGAGGGGCACAGGACCCAGAGAGCCCTCTGCTCCAGGCGGGAAGGACTGCTATCTGAAAGAAAGAAATTATTCTCCCTTCCCACTTCTGAGCAAGGACATTATCCACGCCCTGAAAATTTTCCCCTCCTGGGGGCTCAGGCTTTTGAAAACAAAAGCCAGGATTTCTCCTTGCCGCCCTGTGCCACCTGCCTCCCCTGAGTTCAATGAGAACAGGACCAGCCCCTTGCTTGAATGGGGAAGGGAAGGTGGACAGGCAGAGAGAGAAATGGGAAAAGAGATCACTCACTCAAAGCCACTTTTATCTTTATATCTGTTCTACCCCACTCACTCAGCCCAAATTTCATCGGATCTCAACCTCCTAACCTCACCTCTGCTACCTAGCTGTAGCAGTGGGGGTGCACACTTTCTTTGCACAGGTCACAAAACAGGGACTCATGTTTTCGGAGCTTTGTGGGCACTTCCATCATGTATTTATTCCCGACTGCTGCTTCACACAATCCCAGGCGCCATGGCGGGGTCTTTCAAAGTCCTACACAGTCCCCTCCTAGACTGGTGCTGGGGAAACGAACCGCCCAGCCTAGGGTGCCACCGGAGGGGGGACAGGGAGGGAGTCCTGAACAGAGTTCAGATCAAGAGAACAGGCTTTGCTTCAGGCAAGTCCTGAACTCCAACTCCAGCTCTGCTAACCGTGAACAGTGATGTTAGGCCTCAGTTTCCTCATGTAAAATACACAACAATAGTAACTATTTTATAGGGCTGCTGCAGGAAACATGAGATACACACACAGCACCATCCCTGCTTTAGGGAGGGTTCAATAGCTGATCCTTGCCTTCATTATTATGAAGACTATCTACTCCATGAGCCCCAAACTGCCTGTCTGTTCTGGCCCCATCCTGCCGGTGGGGATGTGAGGAAACAGGTCCATTGTGAAAGGGACTGAGCATGCAACCCACACTGTGGTCTCCCAATGACATGCTGAAAGATAGTTTACCCAGCAAGCTGGTGCTGAGCACTCACTACACATTAGGCATTGCATTTGGTGATACTGATGGATGGATGGCCTCACCAGCATGACAAAAACATTGTCAATCCTAACTTGGAGGGTTGCAGAGGCTCCTAGGAAACATGATACCTAAGATGAACCTGAAAGAACAAGTTGAAGGTTGCCAGGTGGGTTGGGGGCATGAGAATGGCGAAGATTCAAAGCAATGACAGTAGAACATGCAAAGTGGAAGGTGGAAATGGAGATGTGAGCAGAAGTTAGAGCAGAAAGAGCCTTGCAAAGGACACTACGAACTTCAGACTTTCTTCTAAGAAGCCATCGAAGGTTGTACGTAAAGAAAATGGTTAAATTTTCATTTTAAAAAATGAATTCTGGTGTTAATGGGAGAAATGGGTAGGAAGCAGAAAACGTGGTAACAGGAAAACAGGCAGGAGGTGATGCAATAATCCAGGTGCCATCATAATGATCCAAATTAGGGCAGTGGTGATGGCAAAGAGAGGATGCATAGCCCTAACCGGTTTGGCTCAGTGGATAGAGCGCCAGCCTGTGGACTGAAGAGTCCTGGTTCTATTCTAGTCAAGGCCATGTACCTTGGTTGCAGGCATGTTCCCAGCGGGGAGTGTGCAAGAAGCAGCTGATTGCTGTTTCTCTCTCATCAATGTTTTTGACTATCTCTCTCTACCACTCTGTAAAAAAATCAATAAAATACATTTTTTTAAAAAGAGAGGATGCATAATATTATGAAAAATAGAAGATACTTATTGTTTCCTATGTGCCTGGATTCCATTTATTATTCTTAATCTTCAGATGAGGAAACTGAGGCAGAGATTCACACAGATGGTAAAGTGGCAGAGCCAGGATTCAAACTCAAGAAGTCTCACCCCAAAGTTCTAATCGTTGCTCTCTGCTGCCAAGAGATTTTGGGGGGAAATTATCATATTGCTTGCAGGGCTTTGATAGAAGGAGAAGACGAGGATTATCTCTAGACTTGGACAATGAAAAGAAATATTTGCCGAGAAGAATGATGGCTTGTTTTAGACCAAGCAGACTTTCACACTCGCATTGAATACCCAGGGAGAGATGTCTTTTAGGCAGTTGACACATAGGCAGTTAGAGGGAGGCTGTGTCTTACTCATCTTTGAATTCTCAGTACTTGGACTGTTTTTAGGTGCCTCATAATGTGTATTCACTGGGGGGAAAGTTGGAAGTCATCAACAGAAACAAAAGTAGATGCAATCACTCAGAGAAAAAAATACAGTGTAAGAAGTGAAATGGGTTGATGATGTAGTCCTAGAAACACACACACACACACACACACACACACACACACACACACACACATCAGGAGTAGACAGAGGAAGATCAGCCACAAGGGAGTCAATTCAACATGTTTTAAGTCTTTCATCTATAAAATATGGAAAGGAATACTTCCCCTTTTGTTATGACATGGTGATAGGTAGGAGGGTGACAGAATTGGGAAACAAAACCATAACAGTGATTAAAGTCATTAATACTTAGTAACCCGTTGCAAGAAAATGCTCAGCAAAACTTCTAAACAAAAGGATGGCATGGACAATGGGGTAATGGGCTGGCTAACCAAAGCAAACCCATCCTGGGCTCTGCTCATCAGGCAAGGCCTGGCTTCAATCCCACCTATCAGAGACTTTGCCCATCCACCTCACTCACTGAAGGGACCTTATAGACACAGCATCCCTGCCAATGTACCCTAGCTGGGTCCATTTCAAAGGAAGCAGTGCCATTTCAAATCCATATTTACCTGAAAAAATCCCAAACCAATGATAGTTGGAATATTAAGAGTTTAGGAGAAGAAAGGCGTGGCTGAAATATGAAAAACCCAATAAAGAGGTGCATTAGTATTATTTTTAGTAATACCTACTAATTCACTGGTAAAAAGGTGAAATGGCCCTTGATTTCTCCTACAGACATATAATACATTATAATATTTCCATGATTACATAACATGTCTGGCCATTTGATTTTATTATATCTAAGAGGTAATTTTCCTTATAGTCATTTTTAAACAGTTGAATATAGAGTTACCAGAATTACTAAATAAAAATACAAGATGACCAGTTAAATTTGAATTTTAGATAAATAACAATAGTTTGCCCCAAACATTTCATGGCCAGAAATATGACTATAACTGGACGTCTTGTATTATATCTGTATCTAATCGAATTAGCCACGATCTCCTATTCTTTTTGTAGGACTCAATGCATTAACCTACCAGAGATCTGAAGGCCTCAGGAGATGCACCCAGGAGAGTTCTGTCTTTGCTGGCCAGGGAAGCAGAGGCTGGGTGGCTGGTTTGCATAAAAGGTGTAGCCTATTTTCTATGCTCACTTCTCTCCTGAGCCCCCAAACCCACCAGGCAAGCCCCAAACTCCAGTGAAGCAATTTATTGGCCAATGAAGAAATTGCTTAGCTAATTTGAACCTGAGCTCTGCAACTAGGAAATCAGGGTAATAACTTCCTGTTTACATTTGTATTTTGTGCCCAACTCCCCTCTTCTAATTCTAGCTTTATTTGCCTTTATTTTCTCCTAGCTCCCATCATCAGATTTGAGAATTCCCTGAAACGGTGAAAAGCTTCCTAACACTGGGAAACTAAAGAAGCTAGTCCTGCCAAAAGCAGTTTTGCTCAGTGGATAGAGCGTCGGCCTGCGGACTGAAGGGTCCTGGTTCTATTCTGGTCAAGGGCATGTACCTTGGTTGCAGGCACATCCCCAGTAAGAGGTGTGCAGGAGGCAGCTGATCGATTTTTTTCTTTCATCAATGTTTCTAACTCTCTATTCCTCTTCCTTCCTCTCTGTAAAAAATCAATAAAATACATTTTAAAAAGAAGAAGAAGAAGCTGGTCCTGCTCTCAGCCCATAGAGAGACAAAACTTTGTAACCACACCGGGGAAGCAAGTCTACCCCCTTTCACACCTGTATCACTACCCATCCCTGAAGTGTGAATTGTTCTAAGACATTTACAGAAGTGTCCAGGTGTCTACCCACCTCTCCATGAGTTCTGCCAACAATTACTAACCATCACCTTATTTTACTCCCGAGGCAAAACCAAGCCCCACCTCATGGAAAGGAACTGGTGTTGGGACCCGGTCACAGAGTCACACTTGGTGACAAGAAAGAACATAATAATTATTGTTGCTTTTGAACCCCTTAAGGCTTTCCACACCGGGGTTCACCTCTTCACTGAACATGAAAGGTCAGGGTTTGCCCCTGGTGTTGGATGGAGTTACTGACTTGCACTTTAGTTCCCAATGCTTTGAACAGAGAAATGTTTAAAATACGTTTTCCCCTTCCATTCTCGGTAATTCTTACGGTTTCCTTCTATTCCTGAGAATCTGACCATATCTGTGAAGCCGAATCTCATTCTTTTTATTTTTCAGGGTGGTCTCAAGGTCTCAGTTCTCATTAGCTAGTAAAACAATTCATTCTTATGCCTGTTGACCATTTAGCAACACTAAATCTTGCGAGGTGCTTCATATTATATTAGCATTTTGTAATGCACATAGGACAGGAAACTCATCTATGCAAAGTACTGAACCAAGACACCTACCACTATACAGAGCAAAATTAAAAACACATTATTGCACCAAAAACAAAAAGGCAATCCATGCTAATTGCAGCTTAAGCTCAGTTCTGAAAGCTCAGAAGCTGCTAAGCTGATCACATTGATACAGATGA
This sequence comes from Lasiurus borealis, assembly GCA_004026805.1. Taxonomy (NCBI): domain Eukaryota; kingdom Metazoa; phylum Chordata; class Mammalia; order Chiroptera; family Vespertilionidae; genus Lasiurus; species Lasiurus borealis. The sequence continues at coordinate 21,902 of PVJN01013392.1, read as the reverse complement.
GAGAGAGGAAGTGTTTTCTCCTCTCCATGGAGAGGAAAATGCATTATCTCATCTTCACAGCTTTCATGCATCTGACAGTTAAAGTTGGTCTTGGGCCAGTGAGCACCTCGCTTGTTCGGTTAATGTCACAGTAATGAAAGAATCTTCTGCCCCATTAGCTGCAAGGTTTTGTCAAGATATTGGACAGAAGAGGATGGTTGTCACCCCACCGCTGGGTTGAACAGGTGTGAGTCTGAGGGCGTGTCCTGTACAACAGGCTCAGAAGAGCCAGAGGGCAGGACTCTAGGTATGTGTCACAAGCCTGCAGTAAAATTCCAGGGGGAGCCTGGCTGGTGTAGCTCAGTGTGTTAAGCATCCACCCATGAACCAGGAGGTTAAAGTTCAATTCCTGGTCAGGGCACAGGCCTAGGTGTGGGCTCGATCCCCAGTGTGGAATATGCAGGAGGCAGCTGATCAAAGCTTCTCTCTTATCACTGATGTTTCTATTTCTCTCTCCCTCTCCCTTCTTCTCTGAAATCATTAAAAAATATACATTTTTTAAAAAGTTGAAATCAATATAAGAGCTTAAGACTCCACTAGGTGCAATCATTACAAAGAAATATGAATGCATTTATAAAACAATGGATGTGATTTTCCCAATGATGTACATAGACAAAAGGAGAATTATTTTGTCCTAAAAAGTTCAATCCTATAAGAATGTGAAAAGTAATAGTAAAAAAAAATAAAATGAGGGCATACAATGAGTGGTAGAAGATCAGAGGGGAAATGAATTATATTATCCTTGGGTTTATAATATCTGCAAAAATAATGAGTTTGAAAGAAGTACTAGGAATTATTAGAATGCTTACCAAAATTGGCTTAATTTTGATAGATTTATTTATAAGGTAGAATTCAGGGACTGGCAACTTTTTCCATAAAGAGCCACATAGTAAATATTTCCATTTTTTTGTGGGCCACTGGTCTCTGTTTCAATTATTCAATTCCTCTGCTGTAGCTTCAAAAACAGCCACAACCACAGGTAAGAGGCCAGATTTGACCCATGGGACTTAGCTTGTAGTCCCCAGGGACAAATACAAGACTGTGAATTCTTTTAAAAAAAAATGTCACACAGGTGACATACAAAAAGAGTAAAACTAGAGTTTAGTTTTCTTCCTGGGGAAATGAAAAATTGATCTTTGAGTCTCCATCTGCTCTTAACAAGAAACAGTAAAGATCATTCTATACCTTTTCTATATTCAGCAGCCTTTTAACTCCCTGCACTTGATCATGAAATCAATTTTAACAAAAGTTCACTTTTGAAAAAGCTAACATTTCTAATCATGCAGTTATAGGTCACTGTGGTTATTTTCATTTAAAAAAAAATTTCTTTATTGATTAAGGTATTACATATGTGTCCTTATCCTCTCATTGCCTCCTACCCTCCCACACTGCCCTCATGCCCCTGTTGTCTATATCCATTGGTTAGGCTTATATGCATGCATACAAGTTCTTTGGTTGATCTCTCCCCATTACCCCCACCTTCCCCTACCATCCCTCTGAGGTTTGACGGTCTGATCGATACTTCTCTGTCTCTGGATCTGTTTTTGTTTATCAGTTTATGTTGTTCATTATCCTATCTAATAAAAGAGTAATATGCAAATTAACCATCACTCCATCACAAAGATGGCAGCGCCCATAGCTACAATATGGCGACGCCCGGTCCCCGCAGCCCTGCTGCTGGAGTGTTTGGGCCTGTTGGCCCGGCCAGGGGTCTCAGGGACCAAGCCTTGAGGAAGGACCCATCCACTCCAGTAGCAGATCCAGCCTCACTCCTCCCCAGCCTCTGGAAGTGTTTGGGTCTGTCAGCTGGGCCAGGGGACTTGGTGGGCTTCGCTCCCTTCTGTGCTTCGCTCAGTCTGCAGGAAGCCCTATTCTTGCAGGAATCTTCCTGCAACAGGCCTCTAGTATTCCATAAATAAGTGAGATCATGTGATATTTACCTTTCTCTGACTGGCTTATTTCACTTAGCATAATGTTCTCCAGTTCCATGGTTATTTTCTTTCTTGTCTGAGACTTATCTTTTCTTGCCTTCAGGCACCTATCACTTTAGCTCATACCTCATTCCCTTTGACAAATATTTTAGATATTGCCTTTCCCAATTTAGGCCCTACATTCAAATAATCCATCCTTTATCATCTAATTTCGGGGATTTTCCAGATTGGATAAATCAGAGATTTCTCCCCCTTCCTTATAAAAGAAGAATCACTAAAAGCAATTTGATATATTGAAAAGTCTTCCCTTCTTGCCATACCTCCACATTGTAAAGCCCACAACCGTGAAAGAGCTGGCACATCAGAGGGGAAGCTCTTCATCCCTAAGTTAATTACATACCAGTAAAATCTTGTTAACATGAATATGTTTGAGAATTGACCATCGTTCAGACTGGATAGAAATATGCTGATGGCCATGTGCAAAGACTGGCACGATAACTCCCAACAAATGAATTGTTTTCATTGACATCTTCTTTCTGGTTCTAAATACCCTTGCCAGTTAGGAAAAACGATAACACTCACATTATGGTATGACTTCAAAGGCCCCGAAAACGTGTCAAGGCTCACCTTGCCCACAATATATTTTTGCCCTGAAAAATTCCATAAACTTACAGATCATGAAAGGAATCTACCATCCCCCTTTCTGATGTTGTTATTTGTTACAATAAATTAGCTTGAGGCATTCGATCTTATCACTGACAGGTGTTTTTGGCTCTTCCCTCAAAGTTGCCTAAAGGTCCGTGCTAATAAACTATAGATCAGAAAGGTGAGTCTTCTAGAAGAAATATCAAAAGAGCCTCAGTAAGTCCCAGGTTCTCTTCACCAGCTTTATCAAAGGAATAGACTAAGGGTATAGGCTTGCCAGGGTCAGCTGACACTCTGATCACCAACAAACACCTGTCAGTCTGTCCCAGGGCCCGCGGCAGTTATTCCACAACTCTTAATCCAGAATTAGATGAACTCTTGAAAGTAGGCTGCTAACTACCCTAAAATCAACAAAACAAGAGTTAATTGCCTGGGGACAAAATAAAACTGACTCAGGTGTGATTAATGGTGTATTTTTAATGGGCATAGGAGAAAATCCTTTTGTTTTTTCTTGATCTGTCTGTAAACCTTAATATAATAGGTTGTGTATATATTAAATTAGAGTGAAATACTCTTAAGTGGTAGCTTGTTTCAACTGAATTCTCAAAATTCAGGTGGATGGGGAAACCTATTGAAGATCTTAATAATATTATAAGCTAATAAATAAAAATAAAATTCTAAGATATTTAATTCCAGAAAAAGTGACATAAATCGAACAGCCTTTTCTAACAAAATAACTCAGAATAACCGTGATTAAATATTATGCAAAGTGCTTTAATAAATCTTTTTACTTTCCAAGACCATATTATTTACACAGATTCAGTAAGAATTTGTCCTCCTTTTCCCCAGAATATAATTGGAATATTCAAATTTATAACCTTAACCATGCTAGAAATGTCATATAGAAGAACCAATCTCATTTAATTGGCTATGATAAACGTATGATTAGGGAGCGGGAACTATACATCGCATATGAAAATGATGCCTATAAATTTTATACAGAAGAAATATTGGCTTGGCACCTGCTTCGGGGCTTATAAAACCCTAGCTTTGTTGGTGGTAAAGAATGCCTTGCCCTAGCTGGTCGGCAACAGAACTGTAAGAGCCCTGTAGTTACGGGTACAGTATCCTGAGGCTCTGCCTTTATTAACCCCATCTGAAGGAGGTATTGGTGCATTCACCAATATCCCTTGTTATACCTCTGTTTGCAAAACCAGGCAAATAAAAAGAAAACATAAATTAATGAAGTGAGTCATAAAAGTGTGACCATCCCTGCACCTTTGTGGATATGGAAGCACAAGGAGGGTCTGGGAAAGCAAAATTGACACCTTGCTCTGCCTCGTTTAAGAAAAAACTGTGCCCTCGCCAGCAGGCCCGGTGCCCCTGAGAACAATAAAAACAAAAGTAGAAATGAATCAGGGTTGCCCTGTCTAGTTCTGATTCTCAAAGTAAATAAGACCTTAAGCCATTAAATGATGACCTTTTAAAAGTAACAAAAAAAACAGCCCAGCCAGTGTGGCTCAGCATCGAACTATGTACCAGGAAGTCAGGGCTCAGTTCCTGATCAGGGCACATGCCTGGGTTGTGGGCATGATCCCCAGTGGGTGTGTGCAGGAGGCAGCTGATCAATTATTCTCCTTCACCATTGATGTTTCTATCTCCCTCTCCCTTCCTCTCTGCAACCAATAAAAAAATTTTTTTAATAAAATAAAATAAAAGTACTTTATTCCCAAGTTCTCCAGTCCTGGTATCTCCAAATATAGAATCCCCTCTGAGTATATGACAATCGAGTGAGAAAACTGCTGCTTTCCCCGCACGAACATACTACAGTAGTCTTGGAAACTTTTCTTTCTTTTCTTTAAATAACTGCTATGGATTGCATTTCGAGAGGAGTCTTGAAAAGCCTGGACTCCCTGGCGAACATCTCTTTGCAAGAAGCTCCCTTTTATTCTCAGTGCCCCTGTCTCTGTGGCTTCCTTCCACACGTGACACCCTGCCTGCTACGTGCAGCCCTTCCAAAGGCGCGGGGACAAATTCCTTAGGAGCCTGCCTCACACAGCCTGACCCTGGCTCCGCGGCACCTGGCCGGCAGCTGTCCTTTACTGCCCACAGGGATGGCGCCCTCCACGTCCTAAAAAAGCCTGAACGGCTCTGAGCCTCTGCTGGGTGCAGCTGGCAGTGACACCGGGCCATCTCTCCAGCAACACCAGGTTACAGGCTTCGTTCACCCAAAGAGCACCCCCTCCAGCTCATCAATGACCCTGAGAGGAGCACAGAGGAGCAGGCTCAGCGAGGGCCTCTGGATATTAAACCAGCCCAAGCGTGGAGAATCCGCAGCGGATTCATCTATTTGCTTTCCATTAACAGCCTGTCTGTATGAACAGAGTCCTCCTGCCTCTCAGCTATTACCTGCCTCTTCAAAATGTTAATGCAACTTCTTCCAATTAGATTTTTTTTTTTTCCTCCTGTTAATCTTGGTTCTGAAACCAGATAACTGCTCTACCTCGGCTGTCACTCCAGCAAGCCAAGTCTCAATTAGCCAGCCTGGAGGTGACTGCCATCTCGTCGCTTCCCTCTTCAGACATTCTGCCATGTCCTGGAGCATGCCAGCCCCCTGCCTCCCCTCTTCCCTCCCTCCGAAGTGCTTTTGCTAAAACTGCGGCCCACGAGGTCTCAGCTGTATTATTCTGCAGAGGTCGCGGGGCTGACAGGACATCTCTCCTGCAGGTTGGACGCACCTGAACGTTAGAAATCTTAGCGGATGAGAGTCTTCTGCTGGTGCCCCCAGGAGTCTACAACTGACCCTGGGAGACCCTCTTTGTGAACTGTGAGCCACAGGAGTTTAGATGGAACTGGAAAGACCCAACGCAGACTTTCATTTGTAAAATAACATTTTAAAAAGAAGGAAGAGGAATCTGTTTCCCACTTTTAATAATGAGAGATGAATGGTTGAACTCTCAATAAACCTCACCTAAGAAGCTAACTCAAACTTGTACAGAGGGTGGATAGTGGGAAGAGATCAACTGAAGAACTTGTATGCGTATGTGCATAACCCATGGGCACAGGGAATAGGGTGGTGAAGGGCTGGGGGTGGGGGTGGGGGTGGGCTAGAAGAGGTCAGTGGGGGATAAGAGAGGACATATGCAACCCTTTCAACAATAAAGGTTTTATTTTTAAAATAATAATTACTAAAATAAAAACTTTTAGGTTCTAATAAGATAATGTAGATGAATATTCAGTGAAATCATAAGGTATAATATAAACATATGGTAAAATTTTAAAAATAAATCCTTAGAGTTCTATTCCAGGTCTGCCAGGAACTGGGTGACCCCAAGTAGAATCAGTGTGACCACCGTTGTTGGCTTATAAGATTGGGGATCTTCTGTTAGGCTTGGAGTTAAAAATATATAAATTTATTCTCTTTATTCTATTCTAAAACCAGACTAAAATGAATACATGGGAGAAAAGACAAAAAAAAACACACACAAAAAACAGGGAGTGGGCAGGTATATTTTGGGATGGCCTTTATGATATTCTAGATAAACCATAAAGTGATCCATAAGTGCTGAGTATTTGGGTTTCCCAAAAGAGATAGCCAATCATTCCACACGAATCTAGCAAATGACAAGTACACATACACACAGTGTACTTTTCAGTCAACTTTTTAGCTCACTACTACCAAATATGAATACATCAAAAACATCTCTAGTAGTTGAAGAGAGCCTCGCATGAAAGTCTAAGAATCAAACATACAAAGAGAAGAAAATCAAAGGATGCTGCCATACTGTAGGCACTAGGTAAAAAACTAAAAATAAACAACAGACCAACATAAAGTATAATTAATATCATCATCAGTAAGAGAGGATATTGTACCCTAAAACAAGATCAGTGTATGGAAGAAAAAGAAAGAGGGAGGGAAGGAAGTGGAGGAAGATAAAGAGAGGAGAGAAGAAAAGTCAAGAATAAGAAAGAGCTCTGGCAAAAATAATAACAATTATTATTATTGAAATTTAAAAGAAGAGCTGATAAATGAAGTGGGGAAAATCTCTAAGAAAGTAGATCCAAAAGGCAAAGAAAAGGAAAATGAGACAGAAAAGATTAAAAAATCAGAGAATTATTTCCATGACCAAATCTGATGAACAATTCTCAAAAGAGAAAATGAAGCTATTATTACCTAAATAACACAAGGCAAGAACTAAAGAGCAGGAGTTTCCAGCCGTGAACGGAAGATCCTCCTACGGATGTTTGATGGCAATGATATGACACCTTCAGAAGTCTTGCAGAGAGTGATTTCTACGACTCATGCCTACACAGCCCATCAGTCAGTTGGCACAGGGAAGTAAGATCATTCAGACATATAACGTCTGTCAAAGGTTATATCAATGCACCTTTTCTTAGGAAGCAATTTTATCAGGTAGGAATTGTATAGTGACAGGGCCAATTGAAGTCAGCTTAAACACATAAATGTCTGTTCTTTGTCTCTCTAGTAATAATAAGCCTGGAGGTAGGGCATCAAGGCAGCACGTGACTCCAAGAAATCACCAGGGGACATAGTTCATCCTATGTTTCTGATTGCTGTTATTAGTACATTCATCCTCATGGTCACTGGAGAGCTTTCAGAGGATCAGCCACCACATCCATATTTCAAGAAGAAAGCACAGAGGGCAAAAGAGTTCTCTCAGAAATCCCATGCATTTATACACCATGGACCACAGCTTTCCACAAGGGAGCCTAGGAAGCATAGCTTTCCTCTGCTGGCCCAATAACAGAATGATGCCAATAAGTAGGAAGATGATGATAATGGCTAGTGATTAGGCAACTAGTTGAGTAATGAAAGATGTGCTCCAGCCCTAACCGGGTTGGCTCAGTGAATAGAGCGTCGGCCTGCAAACTGAAGGGTCCCAGGTTCGATTATGGTCAAGGGCACATACCTTGGTTTTGGGCACATCTCCAGTAGGAGGTGTGCGAGAGGCAGCTGATGGATGTTTCTCTCCCATCAATGTTTCTAACTCTCTATCCATTTTCCTTCCTCTCTGTAACAAATCAATAAAATACATTTTTTTTAAAAAAAGAAAAAAAGATGTGCTCCACCAAAATGAGGGGAGAAACCAAGACAAAAGGCGACAAGGTACATGAACCAAGATGAGCTAACACAGTAGGGGGCAGAGGAGGGCGATGGAGAGTCCTGCACTGCAGGCTCACAGGCAGCCCGTCTAGATGGAGGCCTCCTGGAGAGGCGTGGCTACAGTGATGAGAATTGCCGATGTGTCTAACCAGGCATGAGAAGCTTTAAAGGTTTTAAATTCTGTTGAATAACGTGATAGAAAGCTAAGTACAGAGGAAATAAAGTTGCACAAGGAAAGAAATGGATTTGTAGCATATACCTTGGTTCATCAGTAAACAATACATTTTTATACTAAGAATCTTATATAATAAAAGCCTAAAATGCTAAGTGTCCAGTCATCTGGTCATCATTCAACCAATGAAAGTGTAATATGCTAATGATATGCTAAGGCCACTCAACTGCTTGCTATGACATGCACTGACCACTAGGGAGTATACACTCTGACCAGTAGGTTAGCTTGCTGCTGGCGTCCAGCAGATTGAGATTGAGTGAGACAGGCCAGACATGCCCTGGAGCCCTCCCGAGATCCTTCCCTGGCTGGACACCCTCCCATGTCTCTCCCCCGCCACGATCGTGCACCAGTGGGGTCCCTCAGCCTGGCCTGCATTCTCTTGCAATCTGGGATCCCTCAGAGGATATCAGAGAGCCAATTTTGGCCTGATCCCACAGGTCAGGCTGCGGGACCCCACTGGTGCACAAATTTGTGCATTGGGCATCTAGTATTCAATACATATAATTTTTAAAAACTGGGATGAAAGGCAGGATAGATGACACAGATGGAGCTGCCAGTCTTGAAGGGCCCTGGTGGGAGGAGGAACCAGTGGTCATTGGGTCCCAATGTGGAGGCTGGGTTTGCCCTGAGTCCAGGTGCCTCTTCTTTCAACCCCTGAAGGGATGGAGGAGAAGGGTCAGAGTTCAGCACCTAATTCTTTTCTTCCGTCCAAACTTTGTCTTTCTCTCCGAGTGGCGATCTCTCTCGTCCAGACCTCAGAGCACATCCACCACCAATCTCCTGTCTCTGTGCTGCTGAATAAATGCATATTGCTCTACATCAGAGAGAGGGGCTTATTTTTTAACTTCAAAGCTAATGAATTAAGTGTCCTTGCCCCTGCTGTAACCTGTAAACTCCCTGGAGTCAATGTCCTCCAGCCAAAGACCACCAGGAATTCACTTTAGTGAAACAGCTGAGTTTATTGCCTGTTGCAATTTTTTTTTAAAGCACTCCATAGGGAACTGGAGTGCCTCTCAGTGAAAGAGGTTATAGAGAATCCCATCTAATAAAGAGGGGATATGCTAATTGACCATCACTCCATCACAAAGATGGCTGCGCCCACAGTTAAGGCCAAGTTACCATAAGGAGCCTTAACGAGCAGTCAGCAGAGCCCTGAGGCTATGCCCTCCTCCACACCTGACGGGGCTTGACAGGGGACCTCAAGGTGCGCTTCCTGTCCTGGTGCTGAGCTAGGGGACCTCAAGCTGCTTCCCCCACCCCAGTGCCAGGCCAGGGACCTCAGGTCATGCCCCCCACCAGCTGGGACTTGACAGGGGACTTCAGGCATCACCCCCCACCTCAGTACCAGGCTGAGGCACCTCAAGCCACACACCCCACTCAGCAGGGCTTGATGAGGACCTCAGGCCTCACCCTCTGCTCCAGCACCAGGCCAGGGGACCTGAGGCCACACCCCCTGCCTGGTGGGGCTTGATTTGGGACGTCAAGGTGCGCTTCCCTCCTGATGCTGGGCTAGGGAACCTCAGGCTGCTCTCCCCACTCCAGCACCAGGCTGGGGACATCAGGCAGCACCCCCCACCAGGTGAGGCTTGACAGGAGGCTTCAGGCTGTGCCTCCCACCCTGGCATGAGGCCGGGGGAACCTCAGGTTGTACCCTCTGCCCCAGCACCAGGCCAGGGGACCTGAAGCTGTGCCTCCTGCCTGGCAAGGCTTGACAGGGGACCTCAAGGTGCACCCCCAATGCTGGGTTGGGGGAACTCAGGCCATGCCCCCCACCCAGCAGGGATTGATAGGGGACCTGAGGCTGTGCCCACCCCCCTCACCTAGCAGGGCTTGACACGGGAATTCAAGGCATGCCCCCCACCCCAGTCTGGGCTGGAGGACCTCAAGCCACACTACCCATCTTGGTGCCGGGCCAAGGGACCTGAGGCTATGTCCCCTGCCAGATGGGGCTTGACAAGGGTGGGACTAGCCAGGAATGGATCTAGCCCAATGGCAAGGGGTGGCCAGGTCTGGATCTCCCGCAATTTTGAGGCACATGTGGGTGGGTGGGGACTTAACTCTGGGTCCCATGGTGCACCCCAGACTCTGACAGGAGGAAGGTTTTCTAATTTTCTTTCATCTCTGACACTTCTATTATAGAGAAAGGGCAAATAGCAATATTAAATTATTTCCTCTAATTAACCCCCTTTTAATGTGCATGAATTTCATGCACCAGGCCACTATAAGATTGTGGCTTGGCCCTAGCAGTTTGGCTAAGTAAATAGAGCATTGGCCTGGGGACTGAAGGTCCCAAGTTTGATTCCAGTCCATGGCACATGCCTGGGTTGTGGGCTCAGTCCCCAGTGGTGGGGGACTTGCAGGAGATAGCTGATCCATCATTTTCTCTCATCATAGATGTTTCTATCTCTCTCTCCCTCTTCCTTGCTCTCTGGAATCAATATACATATAAAATATATTTTTATTGATTTTTTTACAGAGAGGAAGGGAGAGGGATAGTTAGAATCATCAATCAGCTGCCTCCTGCACGCCCCCCACTGGGGATGTGCCTGCAACCAAGGTACATGCCCTTGACCGGAATCAAACCTGGGACCTTTCAGTCTGCAGGCCGACGCTCTATCCACTGAGCCAAACTGGTTTCCGCTATTTATTTTCTTTTTCTTTTTTAAGATTTTTAGGTTGTGTTAGGTGATGAGGAGAAAGGTTTAAAGAAGTAGAGTTTTGCTCTGAATTGGCTGCTGCAGGAAGCAAAAGTGAGTTCATTCTAACTTTGGGTGTCGTAACAACTCTTGTCTGGAAGGAGGGAAGACCACACAAATGCCAAAGCCGTCCTTGGTAAAGGGAAGCCATCACTCACATTAGCCAGGAGAGGGGTGGTGGATGTCTGGTGGTCTGGGCCTGTTCACATTTTACCGGGAGGCAGACATGGTTGTAGAGCTTGGTCCATCACGACCACAGAGTGGCCTGCCCCAACATTGATGTCCCGTGACATTGCTCACACTCAGCAAGCAGCAAGGGCCCAGCCTGTGAGCTGCCGTATGCTCTGGGGGGCAGCAGCAGCTGGGGCTCCGTGCACCGTTGGTCCCCTTTGGTACCGGGGACCATGGCTCTGGTCCTGCAGGCTCAGCCACGCAGGTGCATCCCTGGGAGGGAGTTTCTTCATTCCACAGAAAGCTCACCTCCAAACAGGCAAGCTTTAATAAACAGGCTTTTTAGCTGTAGGTACATAAAATAATTTTTTGCAACTAGAGCAAGTTTTCTTTCCTTTAAATGCACCTGAGCCAGGCCTACTCTAAATTACAAAGTGCATCTAAGTCCCCATGAGCCACAGAATATTAACATGTGAATTAGATCCCTACATTCTCAGTGCTGGGCATCACAGGAGGCACTGACAGGCTGCCCCAAATTAGGTTCCCCTCTGTTAGTTCTGGGAGGTCTACTACAAGAAGTCTATGAGAAGTGGCAGCTCCTATCAGTGAGCAAACACAGAGGAAGCAGGTGGCTAGCATGAGACGGGTGGAGTGGTTTGTCACAGAGGAAATACAGTCACCTTCTTAGAATGAAAATCAGAGAAAATGTCCATGCAATTTACTTTAAAGACAGTCTTAGGAGGGGATTAAAAGGACTTTAGCAGGAGCAGGCTGTCTCTACAAATTAGGTTTCCTCAGTGACACGAGGGAGAAAAGACCAGTTTAAGAAACATGTTTTAGTCTTTTAGTCAGAACTCTCGCAGTGGGAAAGGAAAGAAAAACAAAACAAAACACACACACTAAACAAAACAAATATATATACACATATACATATATATATATATACACATATACATACATACATATATATTCTAATAAAAGAGTAATATCACTCTGCTACACCCACAAGACACGCCCACAAGCCAATCAGGAGTGGGTAAGCAAATTAAACCCAACCAAGATGGCTGCAGCCATGGAGCAAGGAGGGAGGCTTGGGTTTCCCTGGGGATAGAGGAAGCCAAGCTTTCCACACACCCTGGCGGGCCCAGGTCTCCACTCAAGGCTACGAAGTTTCAATTATAGAAGATAAATAAATCCCAACAAACATAGCGGCAGCCACAGAGCAGGAGAGAGCAGGAGGCTGGGGCCATGAGAATCTGCGAGTCCTACCGCCTAGCCGTAGGTCAGTTCTGAGGAGGGGGAGGGGCATTCTGTGTGCCCAGGGTGTGGGGGTGCAGAGGGAAGCCAGACTTCACAGAAGGAGGCCCTCTTCCTATAGAAAGAGCAAAACCCAAAAGTGAGAATCGGGGCTTTAATCTTTGAACTTCAATGAGCAAGCCATAGGTTTCAGTTTTGGAGTCTTTTTGGACTTTAAGAAAGTCTTGTAGGCCTGGGGCAGAAGGCAAGGCCGGCTAGACGGGGTCAGTAGCGAAGAGGAGGGGATATAGGTATTACTTTCAACAAGAAAGATTTCCTTTCTAATATTTTAACCAAAAGAAAAGGAATAAGGGAGAGTGCACATTCACCTATAAAGACACTGGCACACAGCTGGCACCGTGTGATTTGAGTCGTTTCGGTTGGCTGGCGTTTAAGTCATTTAATCATCTCTCGTGAGTTATGCTGAACCGCGTGGCTAGACATCAGTGGATTTACGATATAGGAAAGGGAATAAGCTTTGGACTCAGGGTACAGTATGGCCCCGGAGCCACTTTACATGAAGTCCCATCCCCCTTGCTGGTGTTTTCTACACCTTCCAGTCCCTGTTTCCTGGGTCTGCTATTTTGTTTGATGGTTGTTGTTTTTTCAGAAACCTCCTTAAGACGGCCACCGTCCTCAGAGATGCTAGGAAACGAGCTCAATGAGATTTGCCTACTAATTGACTAACTGTCTTAGCAGAACTGCTTCTTCCCGCCAGAGAGAGAAGGAAGTACTTCAGAGCCTGAGCAGAGCCGGAGCGGGCTTTGAAATGAGCATGCAGACTTACAGAGCACCGGGTAGTCTATTTTTAACGTGTATTTAATTCTAACCTAGAAACCCTGGAGTTTATAAGACCTTGGCGGGGAAGGAGGATTTTCCAAATCATTTATAATCAAAATGTCCTCGTCTTTGCCCTCTCCTCTCTTTCCTTCGTAGTCCCTTCTTCCAGAAAAAAACAGAATCTCTCCCTTTTCCTGGAAGCAAGGCAAACACTCCTCTGAGGAAACGGCCCCTGTGCCCCTGTGAACCTCAGGGCGTTGAGACGCGAGGACCTTTTTCTGACATCAGAGAGAGCCCGCATGTCAATGGTCTCCGTGTGCTGCTTATCTAAGGGGCGGCTTTCCTGAGCTGCAGGCTTGATTTTGAAGGCAAAAGGAAAGACACATTAATTAGCATAAATACTTGCTTCAGCATTTCCGCCACGTATTCTACCTGAACAGGTGCACAGTTCTTTCATGATAACTGTCAAGAAAGGAAAGTTTGCGATTTCCGCCTTTAAAAAGAGAGGAAGATGAAAGAGGGAGCGGAAGCCAAGAGGAGGGAGGCTGTGAGACACAGGCACGTACGTACACTGAAAGACAGGGAGTGGGGGACAGAGTGAGGGGGGAAAAATGAACACAAGATTTTACATTTTTCTCTGGGCTTTTTGTGAATAACAGAACGCTTGTTGAGTAGAAAAAAGATAGTTTTTAAAAAATGTATCTTACAAGTAGGGTGAGAAGCTAAAGACCTTTCAGAATATTCAAAAAATAAAGGACGAACACTCAGGAGAAAGGATTCAATTATATTATTAATTATTTGCATTTACCCTTCCTCACCTTCCTAGGGAGATAGAGAGTATAGAGAGGATTTTTTGAATGAGCACAAATAGGGAGAAATCCAGGGAGAGACAAATTGCTTTGCTAAAAAAAAAAAAAAATAGGGGATAGAAAGATCTAGAAAGGAAGATGCAGAAAGACATACCTGGAGGAACACATGAAGGTATGGAGAAGGCATGGGAAAGGAAGCACGAAGAAAAGGTATATACATATATTTACCTATAAATATACATATGCACTCCTATGTACACACACACACATATATATACATATACACAGAACCTGAAAGGAAGAAACTGAAACCTCAAGGCAGACGTGGGTAAAAGCATTCAGGGACAGGGACTTGGGGTGTGAAGGAGGAATAAAGTACAGAAACCCCCACACTCAATAAGTACAAAAACCCATACAGACCTATAACCTAATCTTCAGCTAGGAAGATGTGCCAACACTTTCCCTTGTGTCACCATGCATAGGCGAGAGCATATTTTATCAGAACGAGGGGCTGAGGAGCATCCGAAAGAAATCTGATCTCTGAGTGGGAAAGCAATTGTCATTTTCTGTTCTGCTCACTCAAACCCTCGAGGCAGCTGAACAACCACGGGTTGGGTTGTCACGAGTTGTGAGCTTATCTAAACAATTATCAACATCAAAATTACAAAATCACAATTTCGCCAATGAGTCATCCGTGGGTTAAGCAGCTGCCGCTGTGAATTTAGCTCCATTCGGAACTCACTTCCTGCAGTTTGAGGGAGAGGGGCTGCTTCTTGACTCATTGAACACTTGAGCAATCAGAACCATATTAACCCTCTGATACCACAGGACATCTCCATTTAAAAAATATCAGTGTAGACAGGAAAGTGACTCTCCACGTCAGGTACAATAGAAAGGCATCGCATGGCTGAACCCGGGGATTATTTGCTTGGCTCTCAGGACGAGTAAGTTTACGATCGCCCAACGACTTGGTTCAACACACCAAAACCTTACCTGGCACCTGTCATCCCCACTAAAATGTCCTTAATGCCCTCTGTGGTGATTTACAGTACTGAAACAAAAGGAACGAGGGTGTTTTAAAAGTCCTTATGACTGATGCCTGTATCAAATAACCTGCTTGGAAATATAGTCACAAATGTTTCTCCCAACATTCAGCAGGAATCGTGCTCCAAATAAGAGAAAGTAAATATGACAAATTGCTACCAAAGTGAAATATATTAGAAACCAAATCCAGTGGAAAATTCTCTCTAGAAAACTGGGCCTGTACCTATTTATTTATTTTACTTCTAAAAACTATGCCAAGGAGTTTATAATAATCATATACAAAAAAAATGTGTAAAAAGGAGATAAATTAATATATTAATGTATAATCTACTGCTAAACAATTTTGTTGAACATTACTAGACAACTTCTTATATCACACAAGAGAATAAACTCAAAATGGATTAAAGACTTAAATATTAGACTTCAAACCATAAAAATCCTAGAGAAAAACACAGGCAGTAAAATCTCAGACATTCCTTGGAGCAGTATTTTTTCTGATATATCTCTTCCAGCAAGGGAAACAAAAGAAAAAATAAATATATGGGATTACATCAAACTAAAAAGGTTTTGCACAGCAAAGGAAACCATCAACAAAATAAAAAGACAACCCACTAAATGGGAAAACATATTCTCCAATGATACATCTGATAAGAGGCTAATACCCAAAATTTATAAAGAACTGATAAAACTCAACATCAAATAAATCCAATTAAAAATCAAATAATTCCATTTAAAAATGGGCAAAGGACTAAATGGACACTTTTCCAAAAAGGACACTCAGATAGCCAATAGACATAAGAAAAAAATGTCACTAAATCATCAGAGGAAGGGCAATAAAAACCACAATGAGATATCACCTTATACCTGTCAGAATGGCCATCATCAATAAGTCAGTAAAGTGTTGTCGAGAGCGTAGAGAAGAGGGAACCCTGTGCACTGCTGGTGGGAATGCAGACTGGGGCAGCCACTGTGGAGAACAGTTTGGAGGTTCCTCAAAAACTTAAAAATGGAACTGCCTTCAGACCCAGTGATTTCACTTCTGGGACTTCATCTGAAGAAACCCAAAACACTAATTGGAAAGAATCTATGCACCCCTATGTTCACTGCAGTGTTATTTACAATAGCCAAGATTTGGAAGCAGCCCAAGTGCCCATCAATAGATGAGTGGGTAATAAAGCTATGGAACATTTATTAATGGAATGCTGCTCAGCCATAAAAAAGAAGGAAATCATTGTGACAACATGGATGGACCTGGAGGGTATTATGCTAAGTGAAATAAGCCAGTCAGAAAAGCCAAACACCTATGATTTCATTTATATGTGAATCTAATGAAGAAAATAAACTAATAAACTAAATGGAAACAGACTTGTAGATCTAAAGAACAGACTGACAGCTGTCAGAGGGGAGAGAGGAGGAGGCTGGGTGGAAATAAATAACCCTCACTGACAGACAACAGTACATGATTACCAGAGGGAAAAGGGTTGGGGAGATGTAGAAGAGGGTAAAGGGACGATAAATGATGATGGAAAGCTACTTGACTTGGGGTAGTGAACACACAATACATTATACAGATGATTTTTTTTAGAATTATACCCTTGAAACCCATATCATTTTATTAACCAGTCACCCCAATGAATTCAATTAAAAATAAATTAAAAATTTAAAAATGAAAAGAAAAAAAGAAAAACTATGCCGAATTTATAACAATCATATATATAAAATTTGTGTAAAAAAGAGATAAATTAATATATTAAATATGTATTGCTAAACAATTCTGTTGAATATTATATATAAGATATTAACAGCAAAAGATAAAAGAGAATAAGATGGCTTACAAATGACTCATTTCCTAACACCAAAAAGAAAGTATTAAATAAATAAATAAATCTTTGCAGAAATAAGATAAGTTCCTTGGGAAGGGAGGCCACTTGTATAAAACCCTAAACGATGTTTACCACATACATCTTCATACAAAGGCCATGAAACAACATAATATCTTCAACATACATTTTACTGGATCCAATATCTGTGGGAAGAGGCTCTATAAGAACAGTCACTACTACTGGGCCATGAAGACAATTATTGAAATATTTATAACCCCCAAACTTCAGTTTGGGAAAATATGCCACATATCCTTTTCACAACAATGAAATGCTCACATGTTTCAAAAAAGAACTATCCCCCAGTTTCCCCTACATCTTCATAGAAGGATCTCGGTCAGCAGTGACATGGCTTACAAACTAGGGAGTGGGGTGATGAGAGAAACAGCAGCAACACCAGGAAAATGGGTGCTGCAAATACTAAAATCCATCCGTATCAGGTAAAAACTGAGCTAAACCTTCCTTAAAGGAGCTTTCTAAGATCCCAGAAAATCATTTTACCCAAATAGTCAAGTGAAAGTATTAGAGCCGATTTTCCTGGCGGGAGCTGGGGGGAGGAGGTAAGCGAGTGTTCGCTATCTTTTGCCGTGGAGGTTCATTTGCTAGAGAACACACCTTTTATCTTCACCGCTGCTCCATTCAGACACCGTTTAATTGGGTTAATAGAAACATCGAGAATTTTGATAGTCTTTTCATTCATCTTCACCAACAGGGACAGTTGGAATTCAATTTTTGGAAAGAATGATAGAGCCATTTGAAAATGCTTTCCCTTTATCCTCTCCCTTGAACACATTTTTTGGTATCTTATTAACATTTTCCAAATTGAATGAATCTGTCTCTTTGTATTAGCAGATAACTGAAGACTAGGGAAAGGCCAGCAGTCATTAGCAATTTATCGTCCTTGCTGATAAATTGGGAGCTGGGCTGCCCAGAACATTAAGTTATAAGGGCAGCAGAGCCATCTCAAGCGTCAGTGATGCGGCCCAAATGATGTCACACACACTCCACTTCCCCCGAGTGCAGCAGCCAGCTGAGGCTCCTTCCTCCCGTTCAACTCTGCACAGGTTGGCGATCACGTGCATTTTCCCCAACAGCTCTCTAAGCCACCATGGCTGTCGTCTTAAACCATTCCAACAAAATCAGAAAGAAAACCAGCAAGAGATCAAGAGAGGAACCGCTGCCAAAACCGGTTGGGCTCAGTGGATAGAGCGTCGGCTTGCGGACTGAAAGGTCCCGGATTCGATTCCGGTTGGGGGCATGTACCTTGGTTGCGGGCACATCTCCACTGTGGGGCGTGCAGGAGGCAGCTGATCAATGTCTCTCTCTCATTGATGTTTCTGACTTTCTATCCCTCTCCTTTCCTCTCTGTAAAAAAAAAAGAGAGAGAGAGAGAGAGAGAGGAACCACTTTCTCACACATGCATAAAAGGCATTCGCATGGACCAGAAAACAACTTGTCACACATATCGAGGAATATCCTGGACATCTCTTTGTTCGTCTGAACTTTCCCATGACCTATGACCTCTCCAGTTTCATTTTACACCCCGTCCCCTTCCCATTGGTCACAGTGCTCCGACCACAAGGGACTCCTTTCTGCTCCTCCGACGTACCAGCCTCACTCTCTGCCCAGGGCCTTTGCACTGACTGTTCCCATACACGGGACATTATCTCTGCAGATCCCTGCACAGGCCTGCTTCTCATTGCTCCAGTCTCAGATCAAATGCCCTTCAGAAAATCTATCCTTGGCCCCTCCTCTCACCCCACCACCACCTCCTGCTACTATCTTGTTTTGTTTCCTTACAGGCGCTCACAATTACATAAAATTATCTATGTTTACTTTTTACAATTTGTCTTTACTCATGTATTTTTAGATGTACAGAATTAGATTAGCCATACCATAATTTATTTTTTTAAATATATTTTATTGACTTTTTTTTTTTTGCAGAGAGGAAGGGTGAGGGATAGAGAGAAACATCGATCAGCTGCTCCCTACACACCCCCTACTGGGGATGTGCCCGCAACCAAGGTACATGCCCTTGACTGGAATTGAACCTTGGACCCTTCAGTCCACAGGCCAATGCTCTATCCACTGAGCCAATCCAGTTAGGGCTAGCCATACCATAATTTATGACACACCCTCATCATTGATCCATGCGTGACCAACTTTATTTGTTTTTTTCTAATAGTGAGTTCTCTTATTTGTAGCATGATTCCTTCGGAATGGTGGGAAAAACATTTCCACGCAGATTATTGGATAGAGGCATCAGTCATAAGGAGAGAAAGTTCTAGTCCAGGCCTCACTATGTGGTGTAAATGGCTATCTTCTCCTCACAGGGTCTTCCCTCTGTGTCTGCCTGCAAAGTTCCTCTTTCTATAAGGACACTGGTCACAATGGATAAGGGCCACCCTCATGACCTCATCGTAACTCAGTTATCTCTGTAAAGACCTCACTTCCAAATAAGTCCCCATTCTGAGGTCCTGAGGGTTAGGACACAGCAGGTGAATTTTGTGAAGAAGACACAATCTAATAATCTCAAGCACCTGAAGTCGAGAATGTGTCCCAGTATCCAAAGGTTCCCACAGTTCCACATCCCTACCCACGTCTCCCATTACCCAACTTTTAGCTATCGCCATCCTGTTACAAGTAAAGCAGTACCGCCTTCTTTTCCTTAGCTTTTCCCTAAATGCTAGGTTTGAGCATCCATCTCCTGATGTTGCAGCCATTCGTGCTTCATCTTCTTTGAATTGCACGTTTATAACCTTTGCACCTTTTGACTGTTGAGATTACACTGCTTTTTCTTGTTACTTTACCCGATTCTTGGTTTCAGACAATAGTTCTTGTCGATTTTAGACACTGTAAATATCTTCACCGAATCCATCACTGGTTGACACTGTCCTTATTTTTCCCTAGAACCAACCCTCTGGAAGCACTACCCTGCCTGGAGCTGCCCTCCTCCTTTGTCCTCCTTTGGATACAGGCACTGGAATAAGTCCCATTGGTGGAGCTCTTCATGACAAGTCTTTAAACCTGTCATCTCCTCGAGCAGCCCTGTGCATTAGTCATTAATGTTCCACTGCGTCAGGCGAGGAAGCTGAGGGTCAAACAACTTGCCCCCGATCACAGCGCTGGGAGTGGCCGCACTAGGTTTCAAACCGCTGAGCAGCACCGATTCTGCTGCGACACTGTGGTTTGTTGTGACAAAGACATAGAACTACCCACAGCCATGCACTGAAAAGCTTACTCGTTTGACAAATATCACTGGTTTACAAATGAAAACATACCCCGTGTTCAAAGACGCCTGTGACTGACTACCTGCTTGATTTTCCTCTAACCGTACCGTTCAGTGGAAATAGTACCGTTTGGGAGTCAAAACCCTAAATTCAATCTCAGCTTTGTCACTTTCGGGAGAGCTGACTCTTAGACAAGTCACATAAACTATCTTTCAGATAAGGATAACGACGGTACCTCAGAGTGCTTGCGAAAGCACTTCTATGGGCATGTTTTTCAGAAGTATATGTGGATTTAGCCAAAACCGGTTTGGCTCAGTGGAGAGAGCGTCGGCCTGTGGACTGACAGGTCCCAGGTTCAATTCCGGTCAAGGGCATGTATCCTGGTTGTGGGCACATCCCCAGTAGGGGGCATGCAGGAGGTGGCTGATTGATGTCTCTCTCTCATCAATGTTTCTAACTATCCCTCGCCTTTCCTCTCTATAAAAACTCAATAAAATATATTTTTTTAAAAAGTGTATATAGATTTAAATCTCATCTATTTATTAAACTAAGTGAAGCACCAAAAAGATACATGAAGTCCTTGCTATATTAGAAATATTGTTAGACTGACCATCAGACAAGTGTGGGTTTTAATTTTATTTTTGCTTCACTGTCCTCGTCAAGCGAAGAAACTCAGCCAGGTGATTTCAAAGTCGTCCCGTTAGATATAATCCTCTCTGGGTGACATGGGCGATGGAACTGAAGCTGGCGTGGCAGGTTTGGTTTTGGGTGTAACACCCAGAGAGAATACTTTCGAAGATGAACAAAAACAGTGAGCGGTTGCGTTTCTGTCAGATTTTCCTTGACATGAGAATAACGGCCGCGGTGAGGTACTGCATTAAACTCTGTCTGCAGGGCGCTGCCCACTGCTCAGAGAGCAGGTCCTGGGGGAAGCCCTGAGATGATGGAAGTTGCATTGCCTTTTAGCTCAGCCACACCAGGCGGTGGAAGCATCTTGCCGAAGTGTTCACGGCCCTGGACTGCGGGTGCTGGTCTTCTCAGAAGCCACAGCAAAACCCAAAGCCAAGAGCCTCAGCCAAACTGTTAGAGCTGCATCAACTAGCCCATGCAATATTATCATAACATATTTGGTCTGAAAAAAAGAAAAACCTACCCTTTTTACCGTAGAATCTTCTTGACAGGTGGGGAAGGGAGGGAGGGGGGGTGGTTCATACCAGATTTAGGTGGGTGCAGGAGGAAGTAGGTTTTGGTGATTATTACCAGGAAACATGAATTAAAAGGGGTGAGAGAACACTGCTTTCAAGAGGGAAAATAAACTATTTCTCAAGGAGTTCTCTGCTTACTCTGGCCTCGCCTTTCAGCAACCACAGGTTGGAAACTGCCACACCAGAGGCACGCACACATGAGTCAGCTCACAGACATGCGCATCCGGGCCTGATTACTAACAACGCCCCCTGCCTCCACCGTCCGTGAGTCCCCTGGCCTTTTTTTTATTTTTTTATTTTATCATTTCCTGTGTTGGAAATTTATTTTCAATGTTCCCATCCTTTCAATGTTCCCAACAAGTCATACTAAGTACGTGAAGAAAGGCCATTTGCAAACATTCAATTTCCGTCTCCCTTCAATGCAGGCCCGGGCGGAACATCACACGAGCCGCTGCCTGTGACCTGCACAGCGTCTGCAGCAGCCACTTACCGGTGTGCGCGCGTCACCGAGCGGCTGGCCCTCTCTCTGTTCCTGTCCTGCCCTGGGAGGACAATAACGAAGGCCACCCAAAGGTGAAGACAGTCATTCTCCTGGCAGTGTGTACACGTGCTCTGGGCCACGGTGGACAGCTTGCTGCTTCTCGGAGGGGGACAGTCATTCTCCTAGCAGTGTGTACACGTGCTCTGGGCCACGGTGGACAGCTTGTTGCTTCTCGGGGGGGGACAGTCATTCTCCTAGCAGTGTGTACTCGTACTTTGGGCCACAGTGGCAGCTTGTTGCTTCTCGGAGGGGACATTCTCCTGGCAGTGTGTACACGT
>PVJN01013391.1:0-47500 GCA_004026805.1 Lasiurus borealis | reverse complement strand
GTGTGCTAACGCCTTGAAAGCAGGACACCAAGTTGTGAATCATCAAGGGAATGTTAGAAACAGTGGTGGACTGATGAGGACGAGGGGAGGGGCAGAGCTGCTTACCCCATTGTCAGCGCCCCCTCTTATTGAGGACGCCCTGAGTGTTTGCAGACGCAACAGAAGCATGAAGACCAACTCGCAAATCTGGGTTTCATGAGAGCCCTGCCAAAGTGGGGTCTGCAGTGTATTTTTCAAGAGGCAAATGCCATGTGAGCAGTCAGCAGCTGTGCGGCGCTACAGGATGCCCAGGACCAAACCAGAGAGGGTCGGACCTGCCTGGCCACCATTGGTCCACCATCCAGATCCCGTGGCTGACGTGTGCACGTAAGGAACTGTTTGACACTGAAACTGGGACTCAGAGCTATTGGATATTGAAATTGGGACTCAAGCATTTTTTGTTTTTATAGGTTTATTTCTAGCCTGCAGAGGCAAGATGTTTTTAAAGAAAAGAATCAGGGGGGAAAAAAACAAAAACAAAAAAGACAGATACAGAGGCAAAGAAGCAATGAAGAGACTGTCATACTACAGCAGGAAGGCAGGGGAGGTTGAGGGGAGAGGGGCCTGTAAGAGATCAACCAAGCCGAAACCGGTTTGGCTCAGTGGATAGAGAGTCGGCCTGCGGACTGAAAGGTCCCAGGTTCGATTCCGGTCAAGGGCATGTACATTGGTTGTGGGCACATCCCCAGTAGGGGGCGTGCAGGAGGCGGCTGGTCGATGTCTCTCTCTCATTGATGTTTCTAACTTTCTATCTCTCTCCCTTCCTCTCTGTGAAAAATCAATAAAATATATTTAAAAAAAAGAGAGAGATCAACCAAAGGACTTGTATGCATGTATGTAAGCATAGCCAATTGATACAGGACACTGGGTCGGGGATGGGGGGGAGGGGGAACAGGTGAGGGCATGTACTGGGGGTGGGGGAAGGATAGGGGGAGGTCAATAGGGGGGAAAAAGGGAGACATATGTACTACTATTTGTAATACTTTAAACAAATATATATATATATATATATATATATATATATATATATATATACACATTGTTTAAAGTATTACAATAAATATGTAAAATAAATAAAGAGGCAAATGCATGCTGCAGTTTAAAGGTAGCTGAATGTCCAGGCCATATCTGGTCTCCTTGGAATCTGGCACATGTTACCAAAACTAGAGAAACCATGTTTTGAGTGACCCTCTCATGGCCAGCATTGCAGTGTGCTCCCCATCAGCTCAGGGAGCCGGGTGGGCTGTGTCCACTCCGTGTGCCCCAGAAAGAAGGATCTGGAGAAGCCGGCCCCGCCCTCAGGACAATGTTTATCCCCTGCCTCCCCCTCCCAGGGAAGGCACATATTTCTCCAATTTGCTGCTTGCAGCAAGGTGCAGCTCAGAGGGGAGTGCAGATGCGCCAGTGTTTGCCATGAAATTAAATAAGAGCAATGATACATGGCCAGCGCGCGCCCATAAATCCCAGGAAGGAAAATTTCAATGTGGCATGCCGATAGAAGTGGCTGATGTATTAGCCGACAGCAACACTGAATCTCGTGCAAAACGAGAGAAATATAATTTCCCTGCATTATCTTGTCCCTTTCTTAATTGCCTACCCGCATGCATTCATCAACTGGCTTTCCCGGGCCCGGGCTTTCACTCCCGTGCATTTTTAGAGACAACCAGCTTGTGTTTTAAGCACAAAACACACTGCTTGTGCTATCACACCCGACACAGCAAATGGATAAAAATCTTCACTTGTCAGCTTCTAGAAACCACGCACTTTGCATTTCAAGCCTCGGAAACAGGCTGCAAACACGGAGCACTGACAATAAACACGGGGCTCGGGAGCAGCAGTGGGGCGACAGGCACTGTGGGGCAGGCTCGCCTCGCTGCCTGGTGTTGGTAGGGAGATGGGGGGGCTGGCCGTGCAGGCGATTTCCATCCCAGCGGCAGGCTCAGTCCCCTCCCCAGCCCTTCCAGACTTGGGATGTATGGCGGAGTGGAGAGATCCACTCAAACTCCTTTCAGCCCTAATAGCCATGAAGAAAGGCAAGTTTGCAAAAGGTGGGACAACCAGCAAGTCAGAACTGGATGGAAGATAATACATGAAAGCCGCCCCTATAAAGAGAGGGTCTCCCTCCTGGGCAATTGTCCTCTGCTATGAACCCCCAAAAGGCAGAATAGAGAAACTACTGATCATCCCCAAACCAGAGTGCCAGGAAGAAGAATGGTCATGAAACTTAAGTCCCATGAGCCCTACCATCTGCTTGTGCTTCAAAGGGTCCCCTCCCGTCTCCCACCAGCCCCCTTCTCCACGCATACGGGGTGCAATCAGGATGTGGCACAGAGAGCCGGAAACACATGGAAGGGATGCTAGAAACCAAACATGGTCTCACTAACAGAAAGATGTGGACAGGAGACCAGAAGGCTGGTCAACCTTAGTTGCTCTGAAAGGTCAGAGCTAATCACTTACTGTTTAGTGGAAACATTGTTAGCTGAAGCAGCCTCTACCTGTTTGTTTCGTGTAAACTTCTGTTCTTGGAATTTCCTGCCTAAAGGTCATGGGTGTGTCCCAAAGTCTTAATAAAAGGGAGAAAAAGGCCAGAGCAAGAATAGTCTTTCCACTAGAGGAAGGCTCCCACCTGGTCCCCCAATATCGGCAAATTAATATTTTCTAGTCTCTCTCTTCATTTGCATGCGGCCTCCTCCAGAACTCGAACCCTGACCAGGAACCCTGAACCACGTGGGACGTGAAAGAGATTCCCACAAAGGGATCCCTCGTTCTGACACGAACAGTGTGATTTTGTGCAGCGAATTATGTAATCCCTCTCAGCCTCCGTCTTTGGTGCCATTGTTCTCCGTTCCTTTATCCCCTTTGTCTGTCGCATCCCTCTAGGGATCGAGACTCCATGTGATGAGGTGTGTGTTTTTCCCAACAACCCTTGAGTCACTGAACAAATATAAGAAAAAGGAGTAAGTGCCACCGCTTTCCCCATGTCATTTCCTCCCCTGCGGTCTGTGCAGACAGGAAGCCTCCCAGCCCAGGTCGCTAACAGACAGTCTGGTTCGCATGTTCCGTGTGAAGGAAGCCAGGTATTAAATTGGGATGAGCCCTTGCAGCTCATCACAGGAAGTGAGGGGTTGGCTTGGAATGGAGATCAGCTCCTGTGGGTAGGAGGCGGTGGCTGGGATCACAAGCCGCGGCTGCTGCGCAGAGGAGCGAATTATTAAAACTGTTGTTTATGGCCCTTATCATTTACAAACAGGCGAACACGGAAAAAAAAAAAGACTTTCCATTTCCCTAAATTAATTTTCAGTGGAGGGTTTCTCTTGTGTTCCAAAGATAAGAAACTTGTGTCGAATTACAGTACAAGAAGTTTACAGCTGTCTGAAGGACCCGCCAAGTCGAAGGTTATCTGGCAAATATGGATGAAGTGACATTTGTCAGAATGACTGTTACTCTTTATGACACACTGGAGAAATTGAAGTGGCTTTGAGACATATAATGGCCTAATTCGGGATCCCTTCACCTGTGAACAGCTACCTGGGTAGGTTCAGGAAACAAGGCCTCAGAGATATTAGTTGTTGTCAAAAAGAGATAGTCAGGGTGCTGATGCACTGGGTGCGATGATTGTAGTTCAGGATCAAAAAGTCCTTTGCCAAAGCCGGTGACACTTGCGAAGAACGAGGTTCCTCAACATTTCAATGTAAAAAGATATCAGCTTTTATCGCTTTGCACAAAAGCACACCCTAGCTACACATTCTCACTTCAATAACACACTCTCTCTATATATACCTCTCCCCAACCTACATTGACAAACCTCCTGTATATGTGTAATCATAATGATGATACAACATTTTTAATAGCAACAACTTTTATTTGTTGAGTGCCTACAATATCCAGGTAACTTGCCCAGTCTCTAAGATGCACTAGCTCAGTTCCCCCTCACAGAGACTCTACCGGATCTAACTAGAGTAACTATACATTTTACCCATGAGAAAGTTGAATCTTAGAGGTTGGGTGACTTGATCCAGTTCCCATCAGAAGCAGAGAAAGGTCTCCAAAGTATAACTTCTCTGCTTCTGAAGCTGTTGGATATAAGGCAGCACTACAAGATTCATTCATTCATTCATTCATTCAACAGCCCTTTGTTACATAACTGCATCAAGCACTATGCTAGGTGCCTTCCAAAATATCCCCACTTCCCTCTGCATACCCGGTCCTCCCCTAACTTCCTACCTTGAACTTTAGTGCCACTTGTGGATTGTAATTAATATTGAAGTATGTTTCTAATAAAAATTCTCCTGATTCTTGTCTTTCGTTATTTAAGTTAGTGTTTATGTGTCCTCTCTTCCATCTCTCCGTTGATTGTGCCAGGTAAATCATTTTGAGGCAAATTCAGGTCTCACCTCCATGACAGCTTTCTCCTCGCCATCCCAATCTACGGAAATTCCTCCCGCATTTGGGGAGTTTGCTATTTCACTTTCATTTGAACCACACGTGTGTGGTGTTTTTTGTGTTTTTTTTTTCTTCATTCTGGATTATAATACTGAATGGAATATATTTTAATATTCTTTGTGAGCACAAAACTGGACACCCAGTTTAAGCTTGATGGATTCCGGTTCCATGATCAGATAATTAAGTAAGTAACTGAATATCACGTGATCAAAATGACAATGACAATAACTGCAAATAAAAAAATCAATAATAATTTTTAAAAACAAGTTTTTATGCCTTTTGGGAAAGTGGTGTCACATAGAAAAGCCAAAGGAATAAATACCGTAAGAACGTAGAGAATCGGAAAGGGCTCAGGGGAGAGTCTAGTAAAAAAAATCTCACTTACTAATTAGGAAAAATTCCTCTAACTCATCGTGCTGAGAAAAATACCACCTCATCTTTTCTCACAAAGTGAATTAGAGTAGCTGTGATTTATGTTAGCCACCTTCTCCTGGCTCACAGAAGTCGCAAATGTGACCCGGAGATCACAGTTTATTATTTTATTCTTAATGAACCAAATGCACCCACAACAGTGTGGGGATAGGTCTGTCGGGGTGAGATGTTCAAGATTCTTTCGCACAAGACATGGGATTGACATTCATTAAATACTTTCCCTCAACCATTTTATTCTCATTATGCACAACAAGAGCTTGGGTTTGCAGGGATTAAAGAACAAATTAGTCTACAGCAAGAAGCTTTAGCCTCAATACTTAAAAATAGAGAGAAGCTATCTTAAAAAACAACAACAATGTAGGATTAGATTATGAACTTACTCAGTGAACAGCTGCATGCCAATTTGCTAAGGTAATTATTACCATTAATTTGAGAGCCAATAATTGTCATAGCAGTTCAACCATTTCATCTCTCATTTATTCTGAAATTCTAGGAGCAGTTTCTTTCCTTTTTTTTTTTTCTTCTTCTTCTTCCAGATACCTGATTTGCTTGGCTGATCTAAAAACTTCCATCCTAATGACTTCGATGATCTTTGGTTATTTCTTGGTGGGAATTGCAAACATCTCAGTCTTCTTCTCTGAGTGACGCAATGCACTGAGGTGCAAGAGGTAATTTATCTTGGTCACCCTTCTTTCTGCAGAGTACTCCAGACTGCAGCTTAATAGAAAGGAGGCAGCGGCTGCCATCTTGCATCTCATTCTTTTTCAATTTTCTGGTCAACAACCACCATGAGTTTTCTAGCCAAGAGGGGTGAACAGGGGCATAGAACTTTCTTCTTGATGCTTTTCCCTCGAGCATTTCAGTCTTTGGAGTGCAGGACCTGGTGCTGGTTTAATTGAACTGCTGTGCTTGACTTCTCCTCTGAAAGAGAGATGTAAAGTCCCTCCGGTGACTTGATGCAACAGATTTCAAACTCGGTAGGATTTTACTCTGTGAATTAAAAATACTGCTTGAGATTGAGAGCGCCGAGAAAAGAGAAATTCCGGACACTGGCATGTAAGCAGGCACTTGACAAAGGGTGTACAAAGCTTCTGGTTTCTCTTGGGCATTATAAATGAGCAGTGCTCAATTCCCTTTTTCAGAGAAGTGGCTGGTTTGCGGTGTGGATGATCATGGTCTATGTTGGTGGGACATCTACTAAATCTGTTCTCGAGGCAAGAAAATACCAATATCCTTCACTTAGAGAAGATATTAGCTTCACAGTCTTAAAAGGAGACAATTGTTAGCGCTAATAGATTTGCTCACAACAGATTAGAATAGGATCATTTAAATTCAAATAACGTAATTGCATTGATGGTTTTAGAAGAGCTAGAATCAAAGCCTTACAGAATCTGGAACTAGAGAGTATATTCTAAGAATCATCTAATGCAGTGGTTCTCAACCTTCCTAATGCGGCAACCCTTTAATACAGTTCTTCATGTGGTGGTGACCCCCAACCATAAAATTATTTTTGTCGCTACTTCATCATTGTAATTTGCTACTGTTATGAATCTTAATGTAAATATCTGTGTTTTCTGATGGTCTTAGGAGACCCTGCTTGCTGTCCGCGACCCACAGGTTGAGAATCGCTGGTCTAATGCAACTACTTGAATATAAAAACAAAAAAGGAAAGGAAAGACCCGAGGCCAAGAGAGTGAAGTGACTTGTGATTTGTACAGATGCTCAGCTGGTTAAGGAAAGGATAAATCCAATATTGAAAAGCTTTTGGGATTTCCATGTCCAAAGATGACTTCTGTCCTTTACACACCACTGCTCTGAAGTGCTTGGGAAAGTCCTAAAGACCATTTTCTAACTACCTTACACAGGAGAAGGATGACGTATATGGGACTTAGAAGAACCCAAATAAGACAGGATGCTTGACTGGACTAGAAATGACAAATAGCAGACAAATAAATGCCCCCATGTTTCTTCCTATATGTGATCTCAAAATCCAGCTTTCCATGCACTGCATGTAGGCTGGGCTAATGATGGAACCAGCTACATTAGGATGAGTGTCCAAAGTGTCCATGGATCTCCATAGTAGGCTCATTACCAGAAAAAAAAAATCTCTCCACAGAAAAAGAGGAAAGGAGGCGATCCGGGAGATGGAGATCATGGAGCAGAAGACAGACACTGACCTGGATTGGGAGTGTCACTAGCTGGGCTTTAGTAGTGGGAGTTGGGCCTTTAATTGATTATTGCCCTTCCAGACCCAAGACCGAAGGACTAGTACAGCGGTTCTCAACCTGTGGGTCACGAACAGCTAGCAGGGTCTCCTAAGACCATCAGAAAACACAGATATTTACATTAAGATTCATAACAGTAGCAAATGACAGTGATGAAGTAGCGACAAAAATAATTTTATGGTTGGGGATCACCACAACATAAAGAACTGTATTAAAGGGTTGTGGCGTTAGGGAGGTTGAGAACCACTGGACTAGTATGAAGAATATCTCAAGGAAGAGCCTGAATGCAACAGTCATTTTTCCTGTCTAGTTTACAACAATGAAATCCAGCCACTTATTCGGTCTCCTAAGGCCTGCCTTACTCTGTACAGGAGTGAAGGGGCCACACTGCCTGCCCACACGAAAGAGGCAGCCACATTCAGTGAGACTTTTGGAGCAACGTGGTTTCATGACAGAAGCAGGCAGAGGTGCCAGGGAAGGAGCTAAATGGGATGAATCTAGGAGAACAAGGCAGAGATTCTTTCTTGCTGCAATTAAACCTTGCAGAGCGGGGAATGGAGTGAACCCAGAGCCTTTGTGGATGAAGAACCTGTATCCAAGGATGAGTGAATACAACTGAGGAAACAGCACTGCTATTTCCGGAGGCCCAGTGATCTTTCCTTCCAAGACAGGACGGCAAAGAAGGGAATTCATCAGTCATGGTCATCTCCCGGTCCAAGAGCCTGCTGCAAGTCAACAGGGTTCTGCTACCCCCAAACCCCCAAAATGTTAACCACTGAAAAGGCTGAGATGTGCATAGGACACTAAGACCCTCCTTCACAGGGGGACAGAAATGAGACAGGGCCTTAGAGTGCTGGGCCCAGTCCAGCTGTCGATAACAAGTGGACATGAATAGATGTGCTGTTTGTGTTGTTTCCATCCACATTTAAATAAGCATGGAGCCGAAACCGGTTTGGCTCAGTGGATAGAGCGTCGGCCTGCAGACTGAAAGGTCCCAGGTTCGATTCCGGTCAGGGGCACATATTCTGGTTGCGGGCACATCCCCCAGTGGGGGGTGTGCAGGAGGCGGCTGATGGATGTCTCTCTCTCATCGATGTTTCTGACTCTCTATCGCTCTCCCTTTCTCTCTGTGAAAAAAAAAAATCAAGAAAATATATTTTAAAATAAATAAACAACCAAGCATGGTATCTGAAAAGGGAGACCACTCCGTTTTACAGACACCTGCTTCTGCTCTGAGCGGCTATTCCGCTTTTACCTGGGCCCTTTCTTAAGCAGTCACCCCCATGCCTTGCAGGTAGAACCCCTCTATGCAGTCTATGGTGAATCCTTTAGGGGTGAAGGAGCTGAAGATGATACGCGAACCCTGGTCTGCTTTTTGAACCTGGGCACAGACTCTTTCTTCCGGTTCTTCCATGAGATCCCCCGAAAATATGGCAAATGGAGTGAGAGGCCCTCCAGGAAAGCAGTCAAAGAAATATTGATTCAAAGGCAGCCTCCGACTTTACGACTGTAAAATGTAAGGAAGCAGCCCAACATCAGTGCGAAGAGGAAAGAGGTAGTAAACCCACAAAGTGTCCTGAAGGTGTTTGATGTCTTCGGTGCAGCGAAGCAGAGAAAACGAGGGGAGTCTGGCTCCATCCCTCCCTCACGTGCCTTGGGCTCCACAGCGAGCAGCTCATCATCATTAGCCTGCTGCACCCCGGAGAGGAGGGGTCCCTGAGACAGGGATAATGGATACTCGGAGCACAGGGTCTCCCCTGTACAGAGGATTCCGTGTCTCAGACTGCACTTCGCTGATGGATGTCTGCTGTCTGGGGATTCTGGATCTGCTCAGTCACCAGCCTGAACCTGGTATTCTGGCTGGGTCCAAAGTGGCTCAGGGACATAGATAATTCAGTTATTTTTCTCCAGTGACATCCCTCTGGCAAGAGCCACAGCCTGAAGGCATGCTTGAAGACATCGAGGTGGCCCTTGTCCCCAACTGCCGCCACCTCCCTGAGATGTAAAATATATGTAGCTTAAAGCAAGCCCGGAGACACGGGAGGCACCTCGAGGCAAACTCTGCTGGGATGGCGTCTGGAATGGATCGTTTCTAGGGCCTGTGCCACCGGCTGACTCAGTGTGCTCCCCCAGAAATGTGATCTGTGCCGAAACCGGTTTGGCTCAGTGGATAGAGCGTCGCCCTGCGGACTGAAAGGTCCCAGGTTCGATTCCGGTCAAGGGCATGTGCCTTGGTTGCGAGCACATCCCCAGTAGGGAGCGTGCAGGAGGCAGCTGATCGATGCCTCTCTCATCGATGTTTCTAGCTTTCTATCCCTCTCCCTTCCTCTCTGTAAAAAATCAATAAAATATATTTTAAAGAAAAGAAAGAAATGTGATCCGTGATTTTGCTTTTCACGGGTGATGTCTATACACACTCTAATGCACGTGGGCTGGCTCCACATGGAAGACATCCACTGAGCACTTTTTCCCTCGATGGTGTGTATGTACTACTTCCTGCCTTCCTTATCAAGCTCATTCTCCCAGCATCTGCCCTTTGCTCCTTCCCTGCCTTATTCCTCTCTCTTCCCTTCCATTCCCTGTTCTCGCCATTTCCTGAATATTCCCCACCCTCTCCTACAGCCACCACGTTATACAACTTGGACCCTCATGAATAATACTTTGTCCACACTCACCTGCCCAGAGGAATACTTGTGATATCTCTTGCCCTCCAAACTCTGAAACCTAAATGATATCCTGGAGATTGTGATGATCTGCCCCCAATCCTATGTCCAGAGAAGTCCATGTTGGTACCTTGAGATTAGCCATGGTGATGGGGGTAGAGCTTATACCATGGAAATCAGAAAAGCTTCAAATGAGACCTACCTGCTGCCTCTACCACCAGCCTGTTTCTGAGGAGGTTCTGGCAGAGGAAATTTACATCGAGATGGTACTCGGTACATTTTCATTGAATGGTTCTTTACAAGCTAAAGGTATTTCTTTTTGGCTTCCGCTATATAAGATATATATTTTTGTTTGCTTTCTGAAGCGAAAAATAGTTAACCATTGTAGGCAAAGGGACTTTGTAAAATTATAAAGGGCAGGGTTTGTAAAGACATTGCTTTGTTTACAAACAGAATACAGAAATGTCAGCAGGGACCGGAGCATCAGTGCCCTCTGCGAAACGCACAGGCTTCCTGCAGCAGACAGGTTTGTTGATCTGAGGATAAAGGTCTCTTCTGCCAAGAATAGACTTCTGAAAACAATTGTCAGAACCACAAAATAACGGTGCCTCTTTATCTTTCCTTTATTTCTTTTTTTTTTCCAGAGCAAGAATAGTCTTAAAAGACATTTTTGATCTGAGATACCGATTTTTTTGGGTGACTATAATCTTAGGCCACATGCCATCGAGCTCTGAACTTTCCTTTTGATAAGAAAAGCTGAAGAGGAGGAAAAATTGTTTGGACCCCATCTGAAAGGCGGGAGGTAAGTGGCTCAAAAATAGTCACGAGTCTACAGAATCTTCAGGAAGTGAAAGAGGCAGCCATAGGACATTAATTTCCGGTTCTAAATATCCCCTAGCCTCTGGTCTTGTGAAGAGAGCCTTATTAGTAAGTAGTCACGCGTGCAAGAACACAAACAAACTTTGGCTCATTTTAGTGACAAATGATATGGAGCATTTCACGGAGCCAACACAATTCTGGTGAACCGGATTCAGGAAACTGGCAGGAAGCAAGAGAAGAAGGTGGCAGGACACAGCCTAGCACATGCCCATGACGACTCATGTGTTAGCATTTCAACACTTCCTTTCCCCGGGGATAGTTTTCCCATCTGGAGGGTTGAGCTTCTTCCAGATTCCAGTGTTGATATTGCCATTAAAGTAAAATTTGAAGGTATCTACACGCTGAAAGAGTACTTAATTAATTTCATAAATAATCTCTTTCACTTACCCATCTACTAGGTCAGGTAACGGGTTTGGTCCAGCATTTGTTTACAAAGCGGAGAGAAATAGCATTTGGAGCAAGAGATCTTGATTTTGCCCTAAAAAACTTAAACCAACTCTTGTTTTGCTTATGCACTAAAAATCAATGAACTATCTCCATTTTAAAGTGGTAGAAAATGGCTCCCATTTTAAAGTTGTAGAAAGTCATTTTCATATTCAGAAAGCTGCCAGAGTCCTCACTATTGGTTACCTGCCCCATATTCTTATGCCGATTGGATCCTTCCTAATAAAAAACCCTTTAAGTCATATATCTATCCTTACTTTGAATAGCATATGCATCAAGTGCGTGGCCACTAATCATGACTATCCCAATCCCCTTGCCAGGGATTGCATGAAGTGGGCATGTGACCTGACTCTGGACGATGAGATATGAAGGGGCTGAGCCTCTGAGGCCCTCTTTGAAGACACAGAATGAGACATGCTCACCTCTTCACATGGATGTTCTTAGGACCAGATGTGATGGCTGAAATTGCTCCAGTCACCATGCTACCCAAGAGTGAGGCTATTAGTTTGGAAAATAACTAAGAGCCAACTGTATCACACACCTTGTATAGAGCTTTACATGGAGCTTTCAAGACAGGGATAGAGAAACAATGAATTGTGTTTGCTTTTTGGAAGAACACAACACACATTCTTATATAAAGACTATCCTAATCTTTTAGCATTAACTCAACTGAAGAGCCAACTTGCATGCTTTCACACACAAAAATGCCATATCTGAGTCTAATGTCACATGCAGAAAATGTGACATTTAAAGTAATTTCTCAGTATTGTGAAGTTTATTTCATTTACTATCTATCTACCTATCTATCTGCATATATATACAGAGAGATAGTAGATAGATAGGTAGGTAGGTAGATAGATAGATAGATAGATAGATAGATAGATATAGTAATATGAACATGCGCAACCTTATTTTCTTAGAAATGGGAGCTGTTAAAGGCCATTGTATGAAGGGGATATGCTTTAGAGAAAGAATAAGTGAATGCAATTAGTTGGTGAGATAGGAAGCAGGTCCTCTGAGGAAGGTTAGTGCAGTATAGCTACACTCACAGCCTGCTAACTGTATGTCCTGTGTGATCCATGTGCATCAGAATCCTGTAATCTTCAAGCAACCCCATAACTTAGGTTTTATTAAACCCATTCCTCTTTGAAATAAACGAGGCTTCAAAGAAGTTAAGTCAAGTATCTATTATCACATAGCTAATAACTAACAGCGTTGGAATCTGAATCCAGCCTGCCTGACTTAAGATATTTATCTTTTACTACAACTTGTTTCCTGGGCTAATAATCCCAGTGGGAAAAAAAAAAAAAAAACAATGCTAAGAGAGGCTTCTTTTAATCCTTTTTTTCCTCCCCTTTCTTTCCTGTCCTTATATTCCTTTTTCCATCTCATTTTTTCCTCCATTCCTTCTAACAAATTTAGAGCAATGATGAAGGATACAAAGCTGAAGATATCCTCCTCTTGCTGTTTCCAAAGGAAGTTAACTCACACATCTACAACTTAAAGTGGAAATTAATATAATCATGAAGAGAGACAAATGAAGGATGATGGAGATTTGGAGAAAACTAAAGGATTTCATAACAATGAATAAAACTACATGAATAGAGTGCAGAAGTACGGTTCTTCATGAAAATAAGCAAACAAAATCTGTATTATCTATCAGTAGGCAACATGTGACCTCGATTTTTAGAGATGATAGAATCTTGGGAGGATATAGCAAGGCTAGGGGAACGTCTCACGTTCTAGAAAGAGTCAAGTGCCCTGGTGTATATGAGAGTGCCTTAAATGCAACTTCCATCACCCAAGATGTACTGGCATGAATTCATGTGCGGTGATGGGCCAGGAGAGTGGCTTATTTCTCCATTACACTAGGTGCATGGTCCATTCTTGAAGATTCATGATTCTTAATTGTCATTCACACCTGCTTCCTAGGCCACACGTAGGCACCTATCTGCCACCAATCATACATAAGGATCTTTCTAGAGATTCTTTCTATCTCTATTCCTATGGAAGCACATCTTTCACTTGAACATTTTCTCCTTTGGAAAGAATGCACAGCGCATGAGAGTAAAATATTACCTGAGATTTTAGTGTGTTAGGGAGATAGAGGGGGTGAGAAATGTTGCATCCATGTTAATAATTCTCCCGGGGGCAGGAAGGTGATTTATTATATTTGATAACTGGGATTTGGAGAGGAGGAGGAGACTTCAACACTTCCATCAAGATAACCTTCTCTTACCCTTGAAAAGTAAGTCCTCATTTCTCTCCTTTCGACCCAGGTAACTGTGACTAAGTACCATGACATGAATAAAGAGAGTGGTAGGCTTTAAATGGGATAGGATGATAATATATTTAATATGGCTATACATCATCTGTGCTTTCATGAAGCTCTTGCAACAACTATTTGTTCATTCAAAACTGTGTTTGGAAACACCTTTTCCTGGTCTCCTTATCTCTTGCCACATGGAACTATCAGGCAGAGGAGATTCATGAGCTTTATGAAAACAAGGGCTCTCTAACGTGATTGCTTCCATATTCCCCAGGAGTGTCATTAAGTGATGGACATACACCAAGTGGGATAATTTTATCTTTGATTTTTAAAGTAGAGTTAACGGGTTGTAAACATTCAAATCCACAAATCTCATCATCAAATAACAGGCAGTAAGAAAATTGCCAGATTCCCCACCTTGAGTCTCTTCAAAATTCACGTTGCACAACACAGTGGTAGACCTCATAGGGAAGGGAAGAACAGGGAAGTGGCAGTCGGCTGTGGAATATCAGGCTGACACTGAAGGAATGAGGCAAGGCAGGATATGGCTGGTGAGATATGACAGATATCTCTCAGTGCCACGTGATTTACAAGAGGAGGGCTGCACCTGTGAACGTACAATCGGGAGAGACTTCCAAAACCATTCAGCTGCACCTGGGGAACTTCAACACACCCGGATGGGAGCAAGCACTTTGGAATGAGTGATAGAAGGTTCTGGATGGGTTTGGGCAGTCAGTGCAGCGACAATATAGGAACAGAACGGTCCTGGCCTGGCATGAGCCAAACATGGATTCTGGCCTTTCTCCCCAGGTGACAAGACTACAGGAAGCTCCTGAATTTCTTTAGCATTTGTGTTTTTCCCCGTGAAATGAGTCGAATTTTTACATGATACAGCAAGTCTTAATTAGTTTGTCCTGGATCCTATATAATAAAGAGCTAATATGCTAATTAGACCGGAATGCAGAACGACCTTCGGGGAAAGCGAGTGGGTGGGGGACAGGGCCACAAGGCAGGCGGGTCTGAGGTGGCAGCTGGGGCTGCAAGGGCCGAGCTCCTTGCACGAATTTGGTGCCGCAGGCCTCTAGTATTAAAGAACGTGACGTGTACATGGGTTTAGCATAGCCTCTGGCCAAGGAGAAATCTTTCCTTATTTCCTCTCCTGTAGTCTCCTCCAGGGTTCTCTGCTTCACACACCTCATTTATTCACCCATACAAAGACATAAGGCCTACGTTCAACCGTTCCACAAGTATTTATATCACTCACTTTCTTCTCCGATATCAACAGATTGACTTTCAGTGTAGCGGTTGCCTTAAGAGTAAAGACGTGTCTATGCGTTCTATCTTGCCTAGTTTGAGAGTCTCTGTGTCCATGAGCTAGGACTTATTGGGGACTTTCGGATGTGGCAGATGGGACCGAGTGTCCTGTGCAAATGAGAGAATCAAGGTGGGGAGTCCACCCTGGGATGAGTGGTGACCAACGGCCCCCCTCTCTAGCACAGCAGGCCAGAAGCTCCCAGACTTAGTCAGCTCTGAGCTCATGTGGACAATAAACCTTCTGTAAGATTTAATTTTCCACTTTAACTCGTCACTTCAAACGCGGCATCATCCAGCTCTGGTTCCGGAGAGAATACACCCACTGTGTCATCAGGAGCTCACAGCCCAGCGAGGCCATGGGTGCAGAGGGAAGAAGATGAGAGAAACAAAGTCCATCAGCAACGCTCTTCTCTCCACGTGTGAACATAACTGCAGTCCCTTCCTCCCGCCTGGCCCTCAGACTCTCCACATCGCAACACCCGCTGCTGTTGCCTTCTTCCCTCTCCTTCCGCGTACGCTACAAAGGAAGGAGGAGGCAGGGGTGTCATGTTCCCTCACGGGAAGAAGAAAGGGACCCCGCTGAAGAGTCAGGGGAAGTGTCTGACACGCAGAGCCACCGCTGAGAGGGCCCGGGGAGGGACCCCTTCCCTGCGTGCAAAATGAGCAGGTGCTGGGCTCATTTCCCTGGGTCAGCCGCCTTGGAAACCAGCCTTGAAGATTATGCATGAAGATCATTATAAATACAGTTTTATTTTTACTGCCTTTTTTTTTTTTTGCTTTGCTTTATTATCTTCTTTATCTTCCACCCGTCTTCCTGAATTCCATAGTTTATAACTTCTCTATGGAGAGAAGGAGAAAGACAGTCCAGAAAGCCTATGAATCAGCTATGGGAAGATGGGCAATATAGACCACTGGGATAGAGACCACTGAATGGGAGAAGCAATGAAGCCTTTGCTACTTAATCCATCGCCTTCAGTATCAGTCTTTAGAGAGGCCCTCCCCCCGAAAAGCTAATGAAGGCCCACAGTCTTACAGAAATAAACAGCTGATAAATAGTGAATGGGAATTGATAAGTCAGACAGAGCTATCTTCTAACCGAGTTGGTGAAGTCTTAAGAAAAAAAAATGTATCCCCAATTGCATTGCCTTTCATTTCCCCTAAATGCATCCATTACAGATTCATACGGCATGATGAAATATTGTCGTTAAAGGGTCAAATATTCTTTAATTTTTTTTATTTCTATAGAGAGAGGAAGGGAGAGAAACATTGATGTGAGAGAGAAACATCCATCAGCTGCCCCCTATCATGGATCAAGCCCACAACTAGGCCTGTGCCTGGACAGGAATCAAACCAGAAACTTTTTGGTGCATGGGATGGTGTCCAGCCAAGTGAGTCACACAAGTGAGTTTGGACTTGAATATGACACAGGAGTCTAGGACTTGAGCCTAGAAAAGAGAGAGAAGGGAGGGGTGGGGGGAGACCCATTAAGATAGTTGAAAGGAATGACATTCCAGAGGGAAGGTTATGAATTGGTTTTGGCTGAATATGACACAGGTGTCTAGGACTTGAGCCTAGAAGAGAAAGAGAGAGAGAGAGAGAGAGAGAGAGACCAAATAAGATAGTTGAAAGGAATCCCGAGGGAAGGTTATGAATTGGTTTTGGTTGTGTGTTTTTCTAGGAGTCATGTCCACCAGAGACTTGAAAATATGGCCTGGAGAGAGAGAAGAAGCTTTGAACTGGGGTGTGGGCTTTGAAGACTCCAAAGACAAAGGAGCAAACAAGCTGTCCTCTAAGGGTTACTTCAGATGCTGCCATGGAGAAAGCAGATCTTGAGAAATACCCACAGTGGTGGCAGGGGAGGGTGGGCTGCAGCAGTCGAGAGAGAGAGAGAGAGAGAGAGAGAGAGAGAGAGAGAGAGAGAGAGAGGCAAAGACCCTTATACCCAGGGGTCCTGAAGGCTGGATTTGATACCCCACGTTCCTCCATAGCCTGCAAGCCTAAGGCACGCCATTGTTGGAACGAAGGGAAGTAGGGACAGGCATCTGGGGGTTCTCAAAACCCTGAGAGAGAAGGGGGGCGAGGGGAGAGGATCTGCCTGTGATAAACTAGAATCAAAGAGCGAAGAGAGAACACAAGGGAATTCAGGACCAACCAAAAGCCCACCTCTCAGCCTATGAGATGCTTGATTTCCCATCCAGTATAAACACTTCCAGAGGGTGACTACATTCTAATGTCCTGGTTTCCTTCAGACAGTGCTGTTGATTAGTAACAAAGGAAGCGCCTGCGAATAATCTCAGGCCGAACACATCCTTGGCGAGAGCAGCCTTCTCCAGATTTATCACGTGATGCTGTGGTAACTGTCACGGTGCTGTTGCAGTTAGCTTTCATGTGATTGGACACACAATCAAGGTGGAGGAGTCCACCCTGGGATGAGTGGGTGTGGTCAGGTTGAACACATATTTATTCCTGCCTCGGGATACATCCACAGGTCTGGAAGAGACTCTTCCTCAAAATGGTACCCATTGGTATTTGGTCCTGATACGGGACAAGCCATCACCCCCCCGGGACCGACATAGTTCTAACCTTGGTCCTGTTCTTCTCCTCAGCCTTCAGCCCATCAGCATCTTGCACATCTTGTACTCTGTCTTGCTCTTTTCCTTGCCCCCATGACACCCAGTTCAGGTTTGGTTTAGCTTCTGACATCTTGCTTCTGAGCATGTTTTCAGTAAGTGACGATTTAGAAAGTTACAGGCTTTTTAACAATTTTTTTTTCGAGACCACTCCACTCCATGAGAAGTTTCTGTTGGTTCTTTCTTGTCAGAATCTCTTAAAGATTGCAGTTTAATCCCTGCTTCTTGTTAGATGCTTTATTCAAGAGCATCCTGATTCTGGAAGGTTCAGCTTTCAGTGGTTTATTTTTAGTACTCAATTGATTCAAGCATCTTCCCAATTCTGAGGGAAAAAAAAATCACTTCAACCAAGAGATTCTATCAATCACAGCGTGGTTTGCATGCTTATTTAGCGGGTTAGTAATTAAAGGCATCTAAAAATACCAGGCATGCATGAATGGTGTGATTTTTATATCTTAGCTCCTTTCCAGAGAAAATGCAAGTTCCATCAATCAAACAGTTGGTAGCTGAAGTCATTATCACTGAAATTAAGGTAATTATATACAAATGAATATTAATGAAGTATCTAGTCAAAATGAGGGTCAGTTCTTAACACTTAAAAAGAAATTGTAGAGACTCCAGGTTCAATGTTAATTCATTGTAAAATACCTTAAGGACACACCTTCCATATTAAACTGTCACTTCAGTTAAGGGGTCTCTGCCACAATAATGTGTGTGTGGGTTTTTTTTTAATTTCATGGACAAATGACTTTATATCCTTATTAGAGGTTTTATTTTAAGATTTCAAAATGGCCTATAAACCAGACTGTATACAGTATCTGCCTGTCAATCACTGGGGCAGCCATTTAGATGATCAGATTGGCTGAAAGGGTATCATAATGGTTATATTCAAGTAATCCTTGGTTGACATAAGAATGGCCCGAGGTACAAGAGTAGAGATATAGCCATTGGTATTTGCCAAAGAGAAGTTGTGCTTTCTTTTACTAGTAAGTGAAAGGTAAGTACAATATAATAAGATATTTTAAAACCACGGTCTCATAACTTGTATTATATGACGTTGTTATAATTTTCCTATTTTATTATTAGTCATTATTGATCATCTCTTCCTGTGCCTAATTTATAAATGAAAGTGAATCATAAGTGTGTATATATAGGAAAAACGTAGCAAATATAGGATTCAGACACCCACAGGAGATACTCTATAGACAGATATACACACCCCCTCCCCGAGGTTTAAGTTTGAAACTAGGATTGAGAATGACTTTACTGAAGTGTAAACTGCTGGTGAGTAAATGTTGTGTCTTATTTTTCTCTCCCTACACATTGTGAATTCTAGATCAGTATCTGTTTTAAATAAAAAGGTCTGTTGTTTTAAAAATCATTGCAGGCCTGCCTGGTGTGGCTCAGTGTTTGAGCTGCTACCTATGAATCAGGAGGTCCAGGTGTTCAACCCCAGGTTGGGAGAAGGGGGGGTGTGCAGGAGGCAGCCAATCAATGATTCTTTCTCATCATTAATGTTTCTATCTCTCTCTTCCTCTCCCCTCCTCTCTGAAATCAGTAAATATATACACTGAGTAGCCAGATTATGATGATCTCTGAATGCATCATAATCTGGCCACTTTGTGTATATCCTATATAATAAAAGGATAATATGTAAATTGTCCCTGAGACCAGGAGTTTGACCCATGCACGAAGCCTACCCATGCATGAATTCATGCACTGCGCCTCTGATGATCTGGTCACTCAGTGTATATTTTAAATCAAGGTGGTACACAATCAATGAGAGGATCAGGTACATGAGTCACAGCCACAGTGTTTGTGATCTGTATGAGGAGAGAGCTACAGTGGTACCTCGAGATACGAGTTTAATTCGTTCCGTAACCTTGAGGTATGGGAAACTAGGAGACACTCGAGTTGCGGTAAACTGGTGGGTCGTGTGCAGCCGGCCGATCCGCGCAATTACTCCTATCTCAACTGTTGCTCATATTTCAAAGCAAAAATCACTTGCTCGATGGCTCATCTCTCAAAAATCTTGTATGTTAGGGCACTCGTATCTCGAGGTACCACTGTATTTGTGTGGTGCTATTAAGTCTAGAGGAAAGACACGCTCACCACATTAGGCACCATGGTTGTCCTAATAAAGGACCCACTTGCCTTTCCTACTTGTGCACGAAGAACCTACTCTGGGCAGGGAGAGGCCAGGATAATGAACAAAAATGAGGGTCGGGGATGTGTGTCCCACACAAACCTTAGAACCTGCATTCTTCCCACTCCTTCCAAATAGCT
This sequence comes from Lasiurus borealis, assembly GCA_004026805.1. Classification (NCBI taxonomy): domain Eukaryota; kingdom Metazoa; phylum Chordata; class Mammalia; order Chiroptera; family Vespertilionidae; genus Lasiurus; species Lasiurus borealis. The sequence goes on along the minus strand of PVJN01013391.1, from coordinate 27,876 downwards.
CCCTTTGGAAGTTTGGTTAGTGCAACAATGTCCTTTCCTTCAGAATGTTTCCAACTATCCATTGTGGGAACTGGACCACAAATACACATACAGTGGTACCTCGAGATACGAGTGCCCTAACATACGAGATTTTTTGAGATACGAGCTGTCGAGTGAGCGATTTTTGCTTTGAAATATGAGCAACATTTGAGATAGGAGTCATCGCACAGATCGGCCGGCTGCACACGACCCACCAGTTTACCTCGACTCGAGCATCTCATAGTTTCGCACGCCTCAAGGTTATGGAATGAATTAAACTTGTATCTCGAGGTACCACTATATAAATGATATTAAAAGACACTCATCCTCAGTGTCTGTTACTCCCGCGTTAGGAAAGAATCCCGGTCGCATTCAGAAAATTTTGTGTGCTGCCACATCCTCAGTTCCAGGAGCAATGTGCTGCTTTGCTGATAGCATCTACAATAAATGTTTTAAAGCCATTTCCATAGAGACAGTTCTTAGTATGTGCAGTGATGGGGTAAAGGAAGGGCCACTCTACAGTTTTATTTGTAATTATACTATTGTGAAACAGGGGCTAAATATAAAATTTATGTAAGGCCAACGGTGCTACTTTCCCCCCACCCATCTACGTGCTCATGCACTTACGGTATTCTTGTTTTCATTGCAAATAATGAATGATGTGAAGAACGTAGAAAACCATGGGAAAGTATATCATAGCCATTTGTGTATTAACTGGCATAATTAAAAAGACATTCACCTTTTCCCAAATGCCTTCAGCTCTTTACAAAAAAAAAACAAAACACTTTACAGATTCAGCAAAATACCTCCTTCCCTATGGCTTCCTTTCCCATCTCCCCTCCCTGGAGGTAATTAGTCCCTCCTGGTTGAGATGTGCATCATTCATGTTTTATGCTGTTGCCGTAGCCATGTTTTTACCGCCCTCACATCATGTCTCTGTTAGTTTATAGAAATATGGGTCGTGCATTTTAAGAGCGTTCTCGCCAAGACCGGTTTGGCTCAGTGGATAGAGCGTCAGCCTGCAGACTGAAAGGTCCCGGGTTCGATTCCAGTCGGGGGCATGTACCTTGCTTGCGGGCACAACTCCAGTGTGGGGCATGCAGGAGGCGGCTGATCGATGTCTCTCTCTCATCGATGTTTCTGACTTTCTACCTCTCTCCGTTCCTCTCTGTAAAAAATCAATAAAATATATTTAAAAAAAAAAAAAGAGTGTTCTCTCATACACGAACAAGTGAGTTTATCCATTTAGTTTACGCTGAAACAATGGGGCTCCCCCCCTTTTTTTTTACTGGCACCCATGTTTCTGTAGTGAGCACTCCCGGAACAATCATTTTGTGCATGTGAGAGTCTCTCTAGAGAACACATTATCGCGGCTGTCGTGGAAACACATAGGCACAGTTTACATCTCTGCCGAACACTGCCAAATCACTCTCCCAATGACTGATCCATTAGTCCTCCCTTTCACTGAGCACACCCAGTTGCCTATTTGCACATTTTTCCAAAATTCCGTTTTATCAGATTTGGAAACTTCTATGCATTTGATGCTAGTAGGTGTGATATGAACGCACACTGATTTCATTGGCATTTTGGGCATTCTTACTCAAAATTCTGTCTGTCTTAACCTTTCTGCAGGTGATTCTATACATAAAATTATGTATAAAATTTATTTTATATACAGTGGTACCTTAAGATATGAGTTTAATTCATTCAGTAACCTTGAGGCGTGGGAAACTATGAGACGCTGGAGTGGCGGTAAACTGGTGGGTCATGTGCAGCCGGCTGATCCACGAGATGACTCCTATCTCAAATGTTGCTCGTATTTCAAAGCAAAAATCGCTCGCTCGACGGTTCGTATCTCAAAAATCTCATATGTTAGGGCACTCGAATCTCGAGGTACAACTGTATAAACATACATATTCACATATATGCATTTATGTAAGGTATTTTAATAGCATGTTTGTTAAATTTTATGTCATTTTTGTAATGCTTGTTACAAATGACTTTCACAATTAACTCAGCCTAACACATTCTAAGAGCCATACTTCTCTATTCACGTCACACAAGGGTAACTGTTCAAAAGTACTAACTGTAGGCCAGAGACTCATCCTCAAATAACTTCTACGAAGTAGACATCCCTATCCACATTGGCCACGGAGATGCGTGAAGGAAAACTATTCTCTGAAGAATATGCGATGGGTTGGCAGAGCGTGGATTGAAAACCGGGTTTGTCTACCTGCTAAGCCCCTTTAAGGGAAAGCAAACCATGTCCCAGTCATGCTAAGAAAGCCTCCAGAGAGGTGCCCGCTGCCCACAGGGGCAGAGGATGCGCAGCCATGCTGGTGCATGTGCACCTGTGTGTGCCCCTTATGTGGAGAGGCGCAGGTGTGGGTAGAGAGTGCCCGAGACATGGCGTGATCACGACACTGGTTCAGGCAGTGACACTTTTCAACCCATTTGCCTTCTTTCTTTCTGCTCCTTCAACAGCATCTAAAAAAAACCCTTATTTCCCTCCTCACCGACTTTCGATTTATCCAGCACTTTCTGCTGACGGTGTCTATTGTGTTCAGGCAGGAGAATGGCACAGCATGCGCGCTGCTTTGTAACACAAGGGACTGTGAACGAGAATCTCCCTGTGAGGTGGAGAGTGGCGGGGAGGGGGAAGGTGGGGAGGCTATTCAGAGACAACGCACGGAAATCAATGTGAAGACACGATCTGTGCAATACTGAACTTTTGTTGAATAGATTGTTATTAATAGTAAAGGGCAACTGTACGTCTTTCAGAGGCAGAAGCATCATCTGGAATATGCTCTCGTTTGAAGGACCTATCATCATAAGGGCAGAGGAGCCATTTACTACACTTTTGTAAGCTGAAAGGGTTGCAAATTGGGGAACCATACATGTATGCTGATACTGTACATTTGAACACATTTCCAAGTGCTTAGGAAAGTGCTTTTTTTTATTCTTCATCCATAATAAATCAGATATCCTATTCCTTTCTTTCTTATATGGACTCATCAAGGTCACTTCCTCATGTCAGGAATCTGAGTTTTATATCTTTGGAGCTCTTGTCCGTGTGCCCAACTCACTGACTTGTGCACAGTAGGTCCTCAGCATGCACATCATTAACAAGAAGGATTTTTGTCTCTGGAAAAACAGAATGTACACTTGGTTACCATTCCCTGGATAGATAGGCATCTTCACACAACCACTCACTTTTTATGTTTCAGCTAAATGTCACCCCCTTAGAAGCTGGCTGTAGCGACTTGAACTAAAATAGTGTCACCTTCCTTCTTCCTCCTGCCAGTTACTCTCTTCACACGTGCTTAGAATTCCTTAGAATTAACACTTGTTTCTTTTAAGTGTGTTTTTCCTTGATTTCTGGCGGTCTTTCCTTCTAGACCAGTGGTTCTCAACCTTCCTAATGCCGAGAGCTTTTAAGACAGTTCCTCATGTGGTGGTGACCCCCAACCATAAAATTATTTCCGTTGCTCCTTCATCACTGTAATGTTGCTACTCTCATGAACTCTAATGTAAATATCTGATATGCAGGATGCATTTTCGTTGTTCCAAATTGAACATAATTAAAGCATAGTGATTAATCACAAAAAACAGTATGTAATTGTATATTGTGAAATATTTATTTCTAATTACAAATAAATGAAATTTTGTCTTGAATCGTGGTGTAGCATGGGTAACAGTCTTCATATGACAACAGTAAACTACATTGCTACATTTTGCTACACCAAGGAGCGGTCTGTTGGTTCCTAACACCATGGGAAATAGGTGTTTTCCAATAGTATTAGGCGACCCCTGTGAAAGGGTAATTCCACCCCCAAAGGGGTCGAGACCCACAGGTTGAGAACCGCTGTTCTAGATTGTAAGCAAGCATCATGGTGGGAGGGATCTAGTCTTTTTTCACATGTCCTAACCACGAGACTCAATGGTTATTTCATGAACACATAATTCAGTAAGTCATCCTCCTTCCCGCTCCTTTGCTTTACCCGGGAAATAAGAACAGTTACTCGGAGCAGAGAGCAACAGCTCAGCTTGCCACTCCTTCATCTCCAAGCTCAGCACGAGCTTCGGGGGCCGCACCCCAGGATGGGGGTTGCAGGGCGGTGGAGTCTCTCTGTGTGGAAATGCTCCTTCCGTGTAAGAATCCTCCTGTGCTTTCCCTGCCGCTCAGCGGCTGAGAAACGAGTCTCTTGTGCAAGCTCTGAGAGACTATTGATAAAAGGGGAAGGATGACACTTGCTTCTCGCAGTTTCACTCAAAGGTGTGTGTCTGAGAGGCAGAGAAAGATATCACGAGCCCCGGGAAGCAGGAGGGATCCCCGAAGAGACTGTAGGAAAAGGCTGTTCACAGGGAGCAGCCCTTCCCCACGATGCTTGGCAAGAAGAGGAGGCTCAAAGGCTGAGAGAAGGAGAGGGACTTGGTGAGGGAGGCCAGGAGAAAACCCGCGGAAAACCGACTCTCATCTCTCCCGTGTTGTGACCTCAGCCCCGCTGGAGCCCCTGCGTGAGTGACAACGCGGCGGTCCACAGAGCTCAGGCCAGTGATCATCGCCAACACTTCGCGATGATGGTTTAATGAAGAACTCAACCAGGATGTGGATGGGTAAATCCGATCAAGCACATATCCAGCTTGACAAGAGACAGATCAAAAACAGTTAAGCAAAATATTTCCGGGAAAGGATATTGGCTGGAGAAACGGAAGAAAATTGCCCTAAATTTTGTTAGGAGTTCTGCTGAGATTTCACAGCGAAATTCACCCGAGAAATCAGCTGACTCCCAGCCGGTGTTCTAATGCAGCCATTTAGAGTGCGCCATGCTGCTTCATTGCCCAGGTAATTACTTTTCATCAAACTGAAATTCTCCGATACTTTCAGCTGGAAAAGCCGGTCTTTATTCCCCCGTGTTGGAAGTCAGATGCAAAACGTTATTGACCCAGGTCTGCCTCCATCTTCCACTTGAGTGCAGGTGCATGTGTAAAAGAGTTCTGCGCGTTATTCATAGTTGCTTTCCGAGATCTTTAAAAATGGTTCTTAGCCATATGGATGGGTAAATGCATATATAGAGAATAAGTGGATAGATATGAGGATGTATTGTGAGCGGAAAAGCAAATAAATGAGGGTAGCGTACCAAGAAGAACTTCATTTATCACATTCATTCTTCAATTCGACAAACACCGAAGGTTATAACAGTGTCTTTTTTTTCAACTTCTAATGGACAATTTATCAGTCAGGGTTTAATTGGAGAACCAGAATCCCTCTGAGTCATCTAGACTAAGCTGGGTGATTAAGGGAGTCGACTACACGATTATAGGAGCTGGTTAAATGGTCTGTGTATGATTGTTCCTTCTGCATAAGGAGCTGGGACAGGGCAGGGAGTCAGAGAGTAGAGCTGGCTGTGAAGTCCTATAGAGGAAGGACAAATAGGTCCATGAGATGACCCAGACTCCATGGTGATGAGTGGGAACCTTTATCAATCGATCACTCCCTCTAAGCTTTGTTTTGAAGATGCGGATACTTCTAGAAGACGTATCCATCTTATTCATGGGTCTAAGCATGAACTTGACCCAGAAGATAAAGAAGCTGAAGAAGCCGAGACAGTTTTGGCTCAGTGGAGAGAGCGTCGGCCTGCGGACTGAAAGGTCCCGGGTTCGATTCTGGTCGGGGGGGCATGTGCCTTGCTTGCGGGCACATCTCCAGTAGGGGGCGTGCAGGAGGCGGCTGATCAATGCCTCCCTCTCATCGATGTTTCTGACTTTCTGTCCCTCTCCCTTCCTCTCTGTGAAAAATCAATAAAATATATTAAAAAAAAAAAAGAAGCTGAAGAAGGAGACCCAGTGGTTACTATAGACTTCGTGTCTGGCCATTGATTCACAAACAAGATGAGTCAGCAGCGTATGACAATTCTTGCTCCGTTCAACAGCACCTGAACCTCCACCCACATTCTGAACACAGAAATGGCTTACAGACATTTCTCTCATGACTAGTTTTACCCAGAACCAACACGGAGAATTCTGGTAAATGAAACAGTGACTCCCAGAGTGAAGCACAGGTGAGAGAGCGTGGAGAAAGGTCTTGGAAATACTTCCTGGTGCATAACAAGTCCATGACTGTATTCATCTCAGTTAGAAATGTTCACTTTTCTCTATTATGTCAGCCAATAAATACTTTTAATTTTGCTGAAGCTGGCTCACCTTGAATGTCTCATGCATAAAATGTAAAGAGATCCGATCAATGCATGTAACTCACGGTAAGTTGGAGTTACTAGGTGAGAACATAACTAGGGGATGGTAACTCAATTACAAAAGCAGTGTCTAGTGTTTTTACATGCTGAAAACAGTAAATTAATGAATGAATAAGAGATTCAAAAACTAGAAACATCATAGGGCATCTTTGTGGAAAGTACTGATTCCCCCCCCACCCCCAGAAAATTCTATTTGTACGCAAAGAGCTTCCAAATGAGTTGGGCTTTGCTGTAGCTCCAAAACAGACTTTATGACAAAGTTTTTCCTGTCACTTGTTATCATCACAAGGATTACAGACATTTCAAAAGGTACAAAGCTAAGGCATCTGTCTCCAGTTTCTGTATTTGTTTTCTTTTAAATGCTTTGGAAAACGCTTAGCATCCTTGTTAACCAACCGTTACGATAAACCAAGGTATATTCATCTAATTAACTTATTGGGACATGAGAGCTGATCCCCTTGAGCTGTCCATTCTGACATTCCAGGATTCTGTCATTCTGGAGGGGAAATGAAGTCTCAGAGACGACCGAATTCCTATGTTCATTTATTTTTCTGAGTTTCATTTCTCCATTTCCATGCGCGAGCTTTTAGTCGGGATTCCTTATGCTCCGCGCGGAGACCATCTGGAGGCAGTCACTAGCCGGGCTGACCATTTGCGCCTCGCTTTGGTAATTGGTTCGAGAGAAAAAGATCTCTCAATGAACTCTCTTAAAAGGCTTAAAGGGGAGAAAAAAATTATTCTCAGCACCTTCAGAATGTGCTGCCGATGGCCTCATTCAGGTTTTGCCGGCTGGGGAACACATCTAATTATTTTGTAACCTTGTGTCTCAAAAAAGAGGAAGAAAGCAGCTTTTCGTAGGGAGAAACGGGAAAGGGTTTTAAAAGAAGGAGCAAGCCTCTGCCTGCGTTGGCCACGCAGTGTGTGCAGGAGCCCAGGGCCGATGGGGATTTTCTCACACAGCGGCAGCCAGGCTGCCTGCTCGGGGGAAAAGCTAAGAAAACAAACCCGTTTTCTTTGTCCCGCGTATTTGGCTCCTCTCCATGTGGTTGTCCAATTTTCCGCAATGTATCGCTTAGATCCACATCCTGAAAACTTGGCGTACAGTGGCTGATGGAAGTTGACGCTTGTCACCCGACACAACCAGAAGTCTGTCGGGCAGGGGCCGAGGGCATTGGTTTAGAGGCGCTGTGATCTCAGGACGGGCACCGCTGTGATTTTATTGACGTTTTTCTCGCTGCTGACGCAGGAAAGCTGGCTACTGACTCGCCAAGATGGCAGCTGAACCTTCAAAACTCATGGTCAGTCAGGGAAAAGGGGACTGGGGGAGCCATACCAAATGCACTTATTTACATTAATTCTTAGAGGCAAATATCTTCCCAGAACATCCAGTAAATTTCACTTATATCTTTTTTTAAATATATATATATATATACATACATACACACACAGTGGTACCTCGAGATATGAGTTTAATTCGTTCCGTAACCTTGAGGCGTGGGAAACTATGAGACACTCAAGTCGCGGTAAACTGGTGGGTCGTGTGCAGCCGGCCGATCCGCGCGATGACTCCTATCTCAACTGTTGCTCATATTTCAAAGCAAAAATGGCTCGCTCGATGGCTCATATCTCAAAAATCTCATATGTTAGGGCACTCGTATCTCGAGGTACCACTGTATATTTTATTGACTTTTTACAGAGAGGAAGGGAGAGGTATAGAGAGCTAGAAACATTGATGAGAGACATTGATCAGCCGCCTCTTGCATGCCCCCTACTGGGGATGTGCCCACAAACAAGATACATGGCCTTGACCGGAATTGAACCTGGGACCTTTCAGTCCACAGGCCAACGCTCTATCCGCTGAGCCAAACTGGTTTTGGCTCACTTATATCTTTTTTTTTTTAAATATATTTTAATGTTTCTTTACAGAGAGGAAGGAAGAGTGATAGAAAGTCAGAAACAGCGATGAGAGAGAGACATCGATCAGCCGCCTTCTGCACACCCCACACTGGAGATGTGCCTGCAAGCAAGGTACATGCCCCCTGACCAGAATCTAACCTGGGACCTTTCAGTCCGCAGGCCGACGCTCTATCTGCTGAGCCAAACCGGTTTCAGCTCCCTTATATCTTAATGACTAGAGTTCAGTCTACAAGGAAGAAGGGCTAAATGGATACTGCCTGGGCAACCCATGGCTAAATGGCTGTGGGTTCCTTGAAAGCAGTGACTAAGTTTAATATCTTCATTTTTCTTCTCTGACTGTAATTGTGAGGGAATTGGCCTGTGACCCCTGATGACTTATTTAAATTAAAAAATGAACAGTATTAGAATAAAGGCACTTAACAATGTGATGACAGTGTTTTACATTGACAATCAGTTTAATACAGACATTGTCTAGTACATGGTTATTCAAGTAAGCTGGGAAAACTAGAAGAAACACGTAAGCACAACAACAATAGAAAGCCCAGATCTCTGCCAAATTTGGAGAGGAAATATTCTATCAGCATTCAAAGAGGAGAGAACAAACATCCTATATAATAAAAGGATAATATGCGACTTGACCCTAAAGGTGGAACAACCAGAAACAATGGGTTGTTGTGACATGCACTGACCACTAGGGGGCAGACGCTCCATGGAAGAGCTTACACCTGGTGGTCAGGGTGCTTCCACAGTAGGGAAGCCAGCTCATGGCTGGCCAGCACAGAGGACCAGGTCTAAGCCATTAGTCAGACATCCTTGAGGGCTTCTGGGCTGCCAGAGGGATGTCCGACTGTCAGCTTAGACCCATTCCCCTCAGGAGCGGGCCTAAGCTGGCAGGTGGACATCCCCTGAGGGCTCCTGGACTGTGAGAGGGCGCAGCTGGGCTGAGGGACACCCCCCAACCCCCGAGTGCACGAATTTTCATGCACCAGGCCTCTAGTTACCTTATAAAGAAAAAGAAATCTATTTGTAAAAATAATCCTAAAAACAGTGTAAGGATACCAAGAGATTTCTGAGGGAGTAACAGTGGATCGAGTTCTGGTGATGTTCACTGATAAATACGGAAATCAGAGCTTAAGTGTGCATTTTTGAAACAAAAAAGAAACTATCATAATAATCAAAATGTGCTATGTGGTGTGCAGGTTAGAAGAAGAAATAAAGAACAGAAACATAAACAATACTTTAAACGACAGTAAACTCCTATAAAAGCATAGAAACAGAAAGCAAACGTAGGTCAGACTTGAACTTCCAACTGTGGTTTGTTCCTGTCAAGAGCACCTAGTCAGTTTGGATTTCAAAAGAATCATCTCTGTGCACGAGGGCTGTGATGCTCTCAGCCCTTGAGGATGCAAGAGAGGAGAAAAGCAGAGAATGAGGCGGCGTGCCGTAAGCCACCTCTGTCCTCAGGCTTTCTCATTCTTGGGGAAAGAGCATGGCAAACTGTTCACAGGCCCGCAGGCGAGAGGCTGACAATTACCCTTGTTACAGAAAGAGGATGGCTGCAGGTCTCTGCACCAGCCCAGCACCGGTGCCCCTCCTTCATGAGGCCTTCGCCGAATGCCAAGCTGTGCAGGGTAGACGTTCAGAGGCTTAAACAGAAAATCATGGAAAGTAGAGCTATGTTTTGGGCAGTTTCACCGAACTGGAGACACAAGATTGGAACCCAGGGCCCGCCAAGGAGAGAGATCCTTGTAAATACCCTGGTCTCTCCTTGGCACTGAGGAGAGGAGCATCCCAGGAGTAAGTGTGAACTGAAGATACACGGAGGCTGTCAGCCCAGCCACAGCCAGTGCCTGACTGGAATGAAGTGATTAAAGTGATGTGTTTCCATGTATTTCTAGAGCAGAATGTGGTAAACCCACTCTGGGCAAATATGCAGGGTCAAGAATGCAATAAAAAATTAAATATACACATATATAAATCTATAAACCTAATACACACACACACACACACACACACATATTCATCCTATGACCCACCCATTCCACTTATGTCTTCTACATCAAAAGAATTATAATGTCTATACAAGTGTTATTTACATCGAGCCCAAACTGGAAAAACTCAAACGACTGTCCATTGGCTATAGAAAGAATAAATGCATTTTTTGATCAGTCAGAACACTGAACTCTATACGGCGATAAAACTACAAACTTGCTTCGGGAAATACCATGGAAGATGTTTACAAAATGAAAATGAATAAACGAAGTCAGATACAAAGATGATGTGCAAAACTTATAGAGGATTTCTTTTCCATAAACTTCACAAACAGTGAAACTCATTGCAGTAGACTGAAAGTTTGGGTGTGCCCCGACCCCCCTCTACGCCCCCCATCATCTGCTGAAAGCTACTGTGATGCTCTCTGAAGATGGACCTTTGGGGGTGATGAGCTCACAAGGGTGGGGCTCTCCTGAAGTGGAGTGAGCTTTAATAAGAGACCCCAGAGAGCTCATGCTCCCTCTTCTGCCACTTGGGGGCTGTCGGAGAAAGGAGGGGTGTTATCCAAGGCGTTCCCTTCAGATAAACTTAACCGTGCAGTTGTTCGGACGCTTCAGTGGTTGCTAGCGAAGAGACTGCTCTAAGCAAGCAGGGCGAGGGTAGGCATCCCCGTCTGACCTGACAGTAACGTAATTAAGATAGCGGGAGGAATGAAGCCACGCAGATGGATGCAGTGGCAAATCACGCACCACTTTATCACTCCCACAAATTCCTGGAGCTGTGAGTATAGGTTTCACGGGATCCCAGTGGCGCTGAGTGCCTGGCACAGCGCTTCAGTCATCTCTGGCTGGCGGCATCTGGTCAGAGAGTGGTTTCAGTTTGGGGGCGGTGTCACCGTCAGAGATCCTGGCGCACCGCCATGGGGTGGCATGGATCAATCTGAGGCCCAGCCTTTCTTCTGGCATCTGGCGGAGAAGAAGAGGGCACAGCACCCAGACCAGGGGCAATCAGCAATGCCAAAGGCAGGATGATCAGCCCATAGTGCAGGGCTGGCATCAGAGCCATCAGCATGTCCAGCGATCAAGCGATGATCAACTTGAATGGTGATCAGCCACTCTTTAAATAGCCTGTGGTACCCATGGCAGTCCAGGACTGAGGGCGGGGGGGGGGAGGAAGGGGGGGAAGGAAGTAGGGGAAATCTGATAAATAAAATGCATAACAAGATCTCAAGTTTAACATTCATTCCAATGGGCGTATCAGTAAACAAACTCGTAAACACACTCAGTTTCACTCTCTGGGGGAGAGTACTCATCATCACACTATGGTTATCAGGAGCGCAGTGCTGTCAGCTGCTTCATGTTAATTCCCAAGTTATGCAGAGTAAAATGATTTTTAACTATGTCCTCAGAGTATTTATAATTTCTTTTTTTTTTAATATATTTTATTGACTTTTTACAGAGAGGAAGGGAGAGAGACAGAGAGTTAGAAACATTGATGAGAGAGAAGCACCAATGAGAGAGAAGCATCAATCAGGTACTTCCTGCACACCCCCCACTGGGTTTGTGCCCTTTACCAGAATCAAACCCAGGACCCCTCAGGCCGCAGGCTGACACTTTATCCACTGAGCCAAACCGGTTTGGGCAGTATTTAAAATTTCTAACCCAAATCAAACAGCATTTCTATTCCAACAAGGGCGCAGCAAAGGCAGCGATGGCCCAGGAAGCAGATCCACATCAGACACAGAATCTGTGGCCTCCTGGTCTCAGACTTCCCAGGATGGAGAACTCTGGGAAATAAACGGCTGTTGTTTATAGGCCACCCAGACTATGGCACTGCATGACAGGGGACACTAATCTCTTGTTCTTGCAATCTGAATGGTAACGTTCAGTGGTGGCTGAGATGGGGCACGAGAGAGCTTCTATTAAGTTCTGTATCTTAGTCTGCTGGTAGTTACATGGACATAAGCACTTTGAAATATGTCATTGAGTTTTACATTTATGATTTATAACAGGCCCTATATATTTTATCATTAACAGTTTCAAGTACTTTATAAAATATAGACATTATCAAAATAAGTGAAAATAGGCTAAATTCTTCATGAAAGCCAACAATGAGATTGGCTTAAAAATATCCAGTTAGAACTTCTATAAGAATCATACTGAGATAAAAATAATAAAGACGGATACCTGGTAATAATAAAAAGATGGGCAAATGGTGGGTAAATGCTTACATTAGCCATTTTATATAAACAGCAGAAACAGTGATCTTAAGAAATGCAGAAAGCATCAACTTTGAAAAGGTACTGTTGTCATGGATCTTAGTTCTGAATTCACAGATTCCGAAGTATACAAGAAAAACTTAGAGAAACCACCAGCAAGATGAGAAAGAATAATAGACTTGGTAGGTGACTGACATATTGTTATATTTTTATAGCTCAATTAGAGCAAAATAATTGACATAATATTAGAATAATACAAGTGATATATTTTTGCAAACTGATATCAAAAGCTGTCCTCTGTAGAACAAGCATTTCTTGACATTGTTCCAATACATTTACAAATAAAAGTTCACCGTTATTATCATAGATCCTCTAATCACAATGTAATAAAAGCAGGAACTTATTACAAAATAATAAAGAAAATGAATCTAATCACTTGGAAATAAAAACAAAGAGTTCTACTAAATAATCTTTGGACCCAAAGATTAATCAAAGCTCCTAGGACAAGTTATTAAAATTAACTACAATAAGATTTTACGTATCATAATAATCTCTTTGTAGTTATTTAATCATTCCCAGGCATGGTTAAGACTTTAAAAAGAACAAAATTCATTTACTTAATTATATTTTTCATTAAATAAGAAATAATGAAACTAAATGAAATAAATATTCAACTCCCAAAACTAGAAAAGTTGCAAAATAAACCTATTAAATTAGTAAGTATTAAATTAGAACATAGAAAAGTTTTAAAGGCATTTGAAAACTTTTAAAATTAAAAACCAATAATTCCTATGCAAATATGTCAAGTCTATTGATGAAAGACACGAAAAAACAATTGTGCAACGTGAGGAAGGTGGAAGGCATAACCCTTAGATGTCTAGGAGACTGTGGGTAAGGCTGCTTTTTCTGAGAATGAAGGATTGGGAAGAGTTTCTCTAAGTACTTTCACATGCTCAGCCTGTGCTATACTTAGTGAGTGAAAAGTATTGGGACTAGATTACCCTTTCTCATTTCTGCTGCCTGCGATTTTTCCCTGTTGTCATTTTAACAATTTCACCAAAGACAGTTTGGGTTTGTTGGTGGTGATTTTTTTATTTTATTTTTGCCATTTCAAGGCCTTTAACCCCTTTTGTTTGTTAGTTTCCAGTGAAGATTAAAAAGAACGATGGAGCCAAAACCGGTTTGGCTCAGTGGATAGAGCGTCAGCCTGCGGACTGAAAGGTCCCAGGTTCGATTCCGGTCAAGGGCATATACATTGGTTGCGGGCACATCCCCAGTAGGGGACGTGCAGGAGGCAGCTGATCGATGTCTCTCTCTCATCAAAGTTTCTAACTTTCTATCTCCCTTCCTCTCTGTGAATAATCAATAAAATATATTTTAAAAAAAACAACTAGGGATAATGACAATGTGAGGGCAACATGCTATTTTATTATTAGAGTCACTTTATGGCCAAACACATGCCTGTACCACACACGACTTTGTAAGATGCATGTGGCTACTCTCAGGGCTTGGCCCAGGTCTAAGCCCAGAGGTCCCTGTCTTACTACTGACCACATCCTGGACAGCAAGAATCTTCACACCTCATGAGTGATGGATAGTGAGTGAGCAATGGATCCAAGTCTCTAGCCTGGGGCAGAACTACTTAAAAAGGATGCAGCATGTGTGTGTGTGTGTGTGTGTGTGTGTGTGTGTGTGTTCTTTTAACACACATTGACCTTGGCGATTACCAGCATCCCGGTATCCGAACATCCTGATAAGCCTTAGTGTCAATCAAGGGAATCCTAATCCTGGATTGGATAAAAATGTGGCTGTGGATTTTCCGTTGCTCCTGCTGATAATTTATCGGATGTGAATCATCAGCCTGATTTGGCTAACATATGTAAGTTTTCCTAATATCGCTTTGATAACAAAGACTCTGTTATGAGAGCACTTTATAAAAGCCAATTTCCTCCGAATAGAGAGTGCCTGGAGAACAATATTTCCCTGAGCCCAGATACAGACCAGCGAGTTGAGCCCACTGTATTTTTACATATAACTGTGAAAAAACAATTAGTATTCGGTAAATGAAAAGGCACGCACCAAAGAAATTCTTCAGAAAATAGTTCATCAGCGGAGACCTAAGGGAATTGAAGGGAAAATAGCTGTTGTGTAGAAACGTTTTTTCCTGCCTCTAATTAGAAAAACAATATATTTAACCCCTGGTCTTTCCTGTTGGGTGAAATCTTTGGTTTCCTTCTTAATTTTATTCCCTAAAGCTTTTTCTGGGACACGGCGTGCTGAAATTATAAAGATGAATGAGAACCCAGAAGTTTGTCAGAGACAGATCTATGAGCATGTGCAATCCATCTTGTGGTTTCTCCCACCGAGACTTCATCGCAGGGATTTAAAAATATCAGTGAGAATTCTGGCATGTGGAGTCATCAACCAGAAATAACTTTGCATCAAATCCCCAAATGGTCTTTCTGATTGGCAGGCGCGCTCAGGCTGAGACGTCGCGTTTCCTCTCTCTCAGACTTGCTCTGCCCTTTATAGAAAGGAGACAGCAGCTCTAACTAAAACTCTTGAAAGCAATAGATCTTAATGTGGATTCAATGCCACATCAGCGGCAGTTCCCTGCGTTATAGATAACTTTTAGTTATAAAGGACTTCCTGCCTGTTTATAGAAGCTAAACTTAGACTGTAAAATTTTAAAACTAAGTGGAACTTTAGAAACTATGGTATTCATGGTTATTTTTTTCCCATTTTAGCAAAGGAAAAAAAACAACTAAGGCTGAAGACATTTAGATGTAACAGGGTCACAACATTAGATGGAATCTTCAGAATTCTTGACTCACAAAAGTTAGGTCTATTATATCAATATTTGTATCCCACTCAACATGAACGCTTTTTTAATTGAATATATCAAGATGTTCTGCTTGATTATTGCTAAAGCGTAAAAATTATTAGCAATCTCTGGAGTATGAGAAATGCACAGGAAAACACAGGGAAGATACTGTCTGGGTTTTCAGAAGGAGGCAGACGATGGAAGATGTCTTGTGGAAACATCTGACTCTCTAGTTCTGGCTGATGGCTTCAAATATGTGAAGAATAAGATGGCACTGACAGCTGAAACCAGTTGGCTCAGTGGATAGAGCATCAGCCTGGGGACTGAAGGGTCCCAGGTTTGTTCCGATCAAGGGCATGTACATTGGTTGCGAGCACATTTCCAGTAGGGGGCGTGCAGGAGGCGGCTGATCGATGTCTCTCTCTCATCGATGTTTCTGGCTTTCTATCCCTTTCCCTTCCTCTCTGTGAAAAATCAATAAAATATATTTTTTTAAAAAAAGATGGCACTGACTGACATTGGCAACTAACATCGCGGAGAACCATAGGTCACACTAAATTTGACTCCTTACTACCCAGATGAGGGCAGTTAAAGTAGTAGATCTTAGTTAAAGTAGGTAGATCTTAGTTAAAGTAGGTAGGTCTTAGTTTAAGAAAAGCTCTTGAAAACTCATTTTTCATTATTTCATTCTCTTTTCATTCCTTTTTCTTTCATACCATCTGAAAGCAGGTGAGCCAGACCCCTGTGCCTGTGAACTGGTCTTGGAACTGCTTACATCAGGGGTCACTTCCGCCCTCTTGTCAGCCTGGAGTGGACTTCCGAGGACCCCACCCCCCCCCTCAGAATTCCCTCCTGGGCTCTCTGTCATTCAGTGCCCCGGGCCCACTAACTGACCACACATGTGAGGCCACATTCAGTGCTCTGTCCCCAAGGGTGGCCCCCGATCCAGAATAAACTCTGTCCTTCACGGGAAGACTGGTATCCCTGTGTCTGCCTGAATCCTGAGACTTGCCAAGCCACCTTGCTCTTATCTTTCTGGTGTTTTCCCCCCCATTCATTTCAAAGCTGCCCCAAACCTGCGGCCTGGGCGGTGATGCTTTGGGCTCCGTCACACACAACCGGGTGACTTCCTCCTTTCAGAAAACCAGTCTTTCCTGCCATCCATGCCTTCATCTTGTTACAAAACAGGGCACAGGAGCGCGGCCCTGCCCGGGGAGCAATCAGCGCGCTGGCGATTGTTCTGGAAGCAGCATTGTAATAACACAAGGTCTCATTAGAACCTTCCCGGGAACTGGGGGTTTCTTCTCAACCCGGACGCAGAATGTGGGTTCATTAGGCGTTCCCAAGTGCTGCTTCTCTGTGCCACCAATTGGCCTGCGGAGAGAAAATCTCCTGACCTTTGTAATCGCTACAATATCAAGGAGGGTTCTCTCTCCTTCTGAACAGGGCCGTAAATATTGCAGAGCTCCACATTTTCCCCTAAAATGCAATTAAACTGGACGGGAAAATTGCTTCGGAAGACGTTTCGGGGGTGCCGCGCCGTCCACCCCCCGGGAAGGGCATTCTTGGGGGTAGCATGGCAGGAGGCATGGCAGGCGGTCCACTTGGGATCATTTGCCGCAACTGGCGCGCGGCCTCGGGTTGTGGAATTAGCTCACGCAGGGCCCCGGCTCCGCTTTCAGACTCATTAAACCGTCTTGTCAGGGTAGGTGTGCGATCGGTGCCCGGACTGCAGACTAAGCCCGATAAATTGCTGAACTCGGCTTCTAAAGCTAATTACTAAATCTTGCGCATGTGGTGCAAAGGCATAAAAAAAAAAAAAAAAGAACAAAAATACTACAAATTAATGTGCAGACAAGCATTTAAAAAAAAATTAACTTCCAAACTAAAAAGATTCCCCTGCTCCTCCTTGGGCCTGAGCAGAGTCTCAAGGCCACGTCTCCCGGTTTCCTTCTGGCTTGCCAACCTGTGCCCTTTCCTTTCCGCAGACAGGGGTGAGGGGATGCGCTCTCAGGATGCCAGGGTACCGGCCAGATCACACGCACCACACCGGCACGAGTGGCTTTCCCACACAGAGTAGACATGGCCACGTTTAAGCTAACTCTCATGTGTGTGTTTTTAAATATGTTTTATTGATTTTTTACAGAGAGGAAAGGAGAAGGATAGAGAGTTAGAAACATCCATGAGAGCGAGATATCGATCGGCCGCCTCCTGCACGCCCCCTACTGGGGATGTGCCCGAAACCAGGATACATGCCCTTGACCGGAATCGAACCTGGGACCTTTCAGTCCACAGGCCTACGGTCTATCCACAGAGCCAAACCGGTTTCGACTATGTTTTTTTTTTTTTAGTAGAAATAGATGCTGGGTTTCAGTTTTCCTGAAGGGCCACCATTTTTATGAAGGATGTTCCTCGATGCTTTTTGGATTTTTTTTTTTTCTAACTGGTAATATAAAACGAAATTGCTATTAGTGCCCACAGGGGTCCCGGTCGTGGGCCTGCAGCTTCGAGAGCTCTGACAGGAGGCAATGAGACCATCAATACAGTCACTCTGCACCGAGAGCAATTTAAGGGGGGAGGGTTGCTGACCCTCCCCCTCCCCCTCTCTTCTCTCCCCACACCCCATGTTTGGTTGAATGGAGTGAAGGAGTCAGCCCTGGTCTGTTCTTTGTTTTCTTCTCCTCATCCTTGTGAGTCGCACATAAACAGGGTTCCTTTTAACCAGATATGTTTATACAGCCCTCACTTTCTTGGGGCCCCGTATAAATACAGTGATACCTGGAGATACAAGTGCCCTAACATACGAGATTTTTGAGATACGAGCCGTCGAGCGAGCGATTTTTGCTTTGAAATACGAGCAACATTTGAGATAGGAGTCATCTCGCGGATCGGCCGCTGCACACGACCCACCAGTTTACGGCGACTCGAGCGTCTCATAGTTTCCCACGCCTCAAGGTTACGGGACGAATTAAACTCGTATCTCGAGGTACCACTGTATACCTAAGAAGGCAGAGCGGAGCTGGAGGTGCTGAAGAGTATACACTGTCTAAAAGCAGAGACCTCTCTTCCCATCCTTGATCCCTGTGGTACCTGGCGCAGTGGCAGGCATCAAACATTTTTTTTTTACATATATATTTTATTGATTTTTTACAGAGAGGAAGGGAGAGAGATAGAAAGTCAGAAACATTGATGAGAGAGAGACATCGATCAGCCGCCTCTTGCACGCCCCACAATGGAGATGTGCTTGCAAGTAAGGTACATGCCCCCGACCGGAATCGAACCTGGGACCTTTCAGTTCGCAAGACGACGCTCTATCCACTGAGCCAAACCAGTCTTGGCAGGCATCAAACATCGACTGGCACTTAGTCCTTGTTGCAGTCACGGGGAGAAGCAAAGCAGAGGAAGTGCGATCTGTTCACTTCTAAGTCCATCATCTCTTTAAAGAGACACGATGCTCAAAGACCAGGTGTAAGAGCTGCAAGGGCATGCGAAGATGGAGCGGCCGCGGGACATGGCTGAGTTTCGATGCATGTTGAAGAAATGGTCTGCGGGGTGTCACACGCTGGGTCTGTTTCATACATACCATTTCCCAGAAGGCTGCCCTCTTCCTTAGTTCAGCCCCAAAGAATGAGTATCTCCAGGATGATAGCTTTGGGGCCGTTGAGGGGGGAAGGAGGGAAGGAGAAATATGAGGAGCCCCAACTCACTGTGCAGAACCCTGCAAATAGTTTTGCTAAAGTATAGCTCCGCCCATTCAAAAGATGTGGAAACTGAGGCACAGGAAATGTGGGTCACTTCTCAAGTGCACAGGAGTAGCAAGGAGCAAACTACGGTTTTAAACCGAGTACGCCTTAAACGCCAAGCCTGCTACCCATCCACACCACCATGCTTTACAACTAAGAAATAGGAGAAGTAAAATGTTGTCTTCTCTTCCAGAAGGAAAAGTGTACATATTTAACCCCCTTAATTTTTCAAGTGCGATATTCACATCTTAGCTGCTTTTTATTTTATCAAGATCTCCTAATAACTTCAATTTGCTTTATTAAAAATCATACGGGGAAAGAAAGCCTAGAAAAATCGACATAGCCAGTCAACACCAGCTCCTCCCAATCCTCCAATTTATCCTGCAAAGACATTTGCCATTGGCTGATGGTTACCACATCAACAAAATAATTTCTTCCTCTTTTCTCATCAAATGAAAGAGAAAAGAGAAAATCAACCGGGGCACTGCATCCTTGTTGACCGGTGGCTCATTACAGAGGCTCACGAGAGGGAATACATCCTCATAGCCTGCTCACTGGCGCTCAGAGAATCTGAGGGCAGCCACCTGCTGAGGAAGTAGCCGTCTTTGCTTCTGACTTTGTATGTATTTGTCTGGTCAGTTCCCCCAAGCCGGCCTGAGGAGAAACGTTTTATGAAAATAAATGGAAATGAAGCTTCAAGTAAGGAGAGGAAAACAGAAGCCTCAACCGCTCCCCCCATCTTTGTCCTTGGCCAGATGTGCACACCCCTGGGCGGAGGTCTGTGGCAGAGACTGCAGTGTCTTCATCAAAACCTGAGGCTTTCCTTACCTCAGCTTGACTACATTACCCAGACTTCCCTGCAACCAGTCCCTCTTCCATTTCCCATCTAACTGAGGGAAATAAGGTCGCTCCTTGCAGATCCCAACAATAAAACACCCCCACATGCATATGTTCTCTCTCTTGAATAAGTCGTTCGGCAAAATTAAAATATGAATAACCCCCAGAGCGTGGCAGGGAGGGCTTCACAACCATCCAGGAGAGGACAGGCTGACTGAAGACGTGTTCAGTGCTGTGTGGTAAGTACAAGAGAGGTACACAGAAAATACAATAGAAATCTGAGCGATCACACGGAGATTATTTGGGAAGATGACAACACAGCTGAATCTCGAAAGACAAAAAGGCTTCAGATACGAATAAGCTGGAAGCAAACGACTCTAGGAAGACAACAGACTGGGCACACTTCTCTACAGTCTCCTTCTGCTCCAAATCCCTTCTGTGTCAAAAGAATAGCCAACGATTTTTTATAATAGTTATGAAGAATGCATTTATTAAATGGCTGAGTATAGGACAAGTGTCTCATTCAGATGGAGAATGAGGAATTCATGGAAGATAAAAAAGAAGATGATCTCAGATCTACAGGGAAACAAAACAGAGGATGTGAGCCCAAAATACATCCAGAGAAAGAAGAGCTGCTGAGACGGAGGCAGTGAGTGGAGTGCGGTGTGTTTTGAGCTGCAAATACAAAATGAGAAAACTCTTGAGTCCCCTCCAACACAGCCTGACTATGAGCCTCTCTGGGTTGGTTCCATGGATCCACAATAGCATCATCAGCCTCAGGCCTTTTTTGGATTCCTTCTCTGGTAACGTCATCTAGTATCAGGGTTATACAGTGGTACCTCGAGATACGAGTGCCCTAACATACGAGATTTTTGAGATACGAGCCTTTGAGCGAGCGATTTTTGCTTTAAAATACGAGCAACATTTGAGATAGGAGTAATCCTGCCCATCAGCCGGGTGCACACGACCCACCAGTTTACCGCCACTCGAGCGTCTCATAGTTTCCCACGCCTCAAGGATACGGAACGAATTAAACTCGTATCTGGAGGTACCACTGTATACAGTTTCTTGTAATTCCAAACTCTGTTTTCTGACTTGAAGTCTCTCAAGCAGGAGAAAGAGAAACAAGACCTTCTTCCCATGAAGCTCTTTCTTCCATAATGAGAGAAAACTCCTTCCTGGAGACCTCGGCATACATAACAGCACCTTAGCTGGTATGTGTTGGAAACCAAAACATTGTTCGCACTAAATGGATGAAAACAGGAGGCTAGAAGGCTGGTCAACCTTGAAGCTCTGAAAGGTCAAAGCCAGCCACCCCCTATCTAATTGAGACAATGAATTCACCATCAAATAATCACGTCAATCCTGACTGATGAGATAAGCTACTTGTTACTGGAATTGCCTGCTTCAGGGCCAAGGGTGGATCCCAAACCTGAATAAAAGGGATGGCAAGGCCAAAGGAAAGGGGCAGTCCTTTCCACTAGAGGAAGGCTCCCGCCTGGCCCCCCAATATCGCCAAATTAATGTTTTCTAGTCTCTCATTTCGTTTGCGTGCGGCCTCCTCCAGAACCCGAACCCTGACCCGGGAACCCTGAACCACGCGGGCGTGGAAAGAGGTTCCCACAGGTATGTTCTTTGCAGCCAGATTTGGGCCACACTTTCACCTCTTGACCAATCACAAAGACAACAGAGCCGGCAGTGATTGGGTAGAGGTATCATCATTCAAACTCTGGGGCGGGACATAGAATAGCTCCCCAGAAATAATGGTCCTGGTAGTAAAATAATAAAGGGTACCATCTGTTGGTTGGATAACTAAAGGCCCAGGTGTAAGAAACTCACAGTAGAGTCAAGAGGCATAATGAGCGGGAAACAACATGGCAATCATTGTTAGGAAGATTGTTTTTGAAATACGGAACTACCAGGATTCTGAAATAATCAAGTCCCGGCATCCTTTGCACCATCTTGGTTTGCGCTTCGAGGTCATCATCACATGCCTTGGAACCAAGTAAAGCGATGAATGTGAGTAAGAAGTACAGATTGTAAACTACCAGCAGAGTCCACAGGTCAGCACATTCTCCCACTACTGAAATAAGCAAAGGCAAACTCCTAGAGTCTCAGCTTTCATTCACAAGGAGGTCATCAAACATTCTGAATAAAAACGCCTGGTTAAGAAGCAGGATAGAAGAGATGCACCAAACTAAAGCCAATCAACTGGAAAACAAATAGAAATTTGCAAGCATATGAGAAGCACAAAATAAACAAACGTGATAACTTCAGAAAACTTCAATGATTGCATTCATAACACAAGGAAAGTCTGCTAGAAATAATTAGAGATCTTAAAAAAAATAGAAATAAAGTCCCCACTGTTAGGGCAAAGACAAATTAAACATGAGAGGCTCCATTCATGGTGGAAAATAAGGACATAGATGCCCATCCCTTCTTCCTGTTTTTAAAATATATCTTTATTTATTTTTTACAGAGAGGAAGGGAGAAGGATAGAAAGTCAGAAACGATGAGAGAGAGAGAGACATCAGCTGCCTCCTGCACGCCCCCCACTGGAGTTGTTCCCACAAGCAAGGTACATACCCCCAACCAGAATCGAACCTGGGACCTTTCAGTCCATAGGCCGACGCTCTATCCATTAAGCCAAACTGGTCTCAGCCCTTCTTCCTGTTTTTAGAGCGTTTACTTTAGTAAACTTGTACCTCCCGATTCTGCCTCTGTCTCTTTGAAATGCATGAAAATCTTTTTGAAAGCTAAGGAAGGCTGTTGCCAGCTTTCCAACCCAGAAGTACGTATCTTTATCAAGGGCCTGAGATATACCTAGAATGAGTGCCCCCCTGGGTTTCGGTGGGAGGGTAAGGAGCCTAATTTAGGTGGCCTGACCCCCACCTAGTTGTAAACTTGTTAAAAAAATACAAGCCACCCCACTTTGAATAAAGCTGATTAGCTAATACGGCTGCCCACCCTAAAGACCAAGGGAATTCAGGATGCTTTACATGTCACACATGGTACTGTAAGTCCTCTTACCAGTACATGGAGACTGGTTTTTGCTCGTCTTGCATGAAGTGCATTGTTTATCTGCATGTGGTGCGCTGTATCTGCTGGGCTATAGGAAAGGGTGAGATTTCCTTTATTTTATTTTATTTTTTATTTTTTTAAATATATTTTATTGATTTTTCACAAAGAGGAAGGGAGAGAAATAGAAAGTCAGAAACATTGATGAGAGGAAAACATTGCTCAGGCGCCTCCTGCACGCCCCCTACTGGAGTTGTGCCCTAAAGCAAGGTACATGCCCCTGACTGGAATTGAACCTGGACCCTTCAGTCCCCAGGCCGAAGCTCTATCCACT
Source organism: Lasiurus borealis (assembly GCA_004026805.1). Lineage (NCBI taxonomy): Eukaryota > Metazoa > Chordata > Mammalia > Chiroptera > Vespertilionidae > Lasiurus > Lasiurus borealis. The sequence continues at coordinate 4,721 of PVJN01013391.1, read as the reverse complement.
GAGCCAAACCGGTCTCGGCAAGATTTCCTTCTGATTTGTAAACTCTTAGAAGACTACCTGCTTATCACATTTTGGTTTAATTTTTATGTAATAGTAAAGCAATTTCTTGCTCTTCTACTGTTGTGGAGAGGTTTTTGTGGATAGTAGAAAGGTTCTTTTAAAAATCATAATTTCCCAACACTATTAGGGGACAAACTGTAGAGTTGGAAGAATGAGGTAACCAATGCCCTCTGGATGGCAGCATATTAAATGAATTTTATGACCAAAAAAAAAAGTGACATAGAGGATAGATCCAGAAGTTCTACTTCATATTTTATAGGATTTCTAGAAAAGAACTATTATAATTAAGGTGAGATATAATAAAGAAAAAAGGGGAAACTTCTCCACATTTTAGGGAAGCCTTTAAATTGAAAACAAAACTGAGTTTCAACAAAGATAATCAGAAAGATAAAAACAGTGATACTTCAACATAACAAAGTGAACTTTTAGCGATAATGTCTAAAATTGGTTTGCAGAAAACGGGATTTGCATTCTAGTTAGAAATATAAACCAACACTGTCTCCAGAAATAACTCTTTATGACCTATCCCTGGGACAGGGCAAGCTTGTAATTACCGAACATCTCACCTTCCTGATGTGCCCGGGGAAGACCCTCATCCCCTCTGGAGCCCCAAGGTGCCTTACCCCATCCTCAGCTCAGATATCACAGATCTCATTGTCCCTCTGTGTCCTGGAACCTCTCCCGTGTGTGGGGTCTCTGGCTTTCTCATGTAGGTGGCATTCCCATATGTACACATGTGATTCAAACTGGCTCTTTTCTCTTGTTAATCTGTGTCATGCTGACTTGATTATTAGATCAGTTAGAACAGTGGTTCTCAACCTTTCTAATGCCTCGACCCTTTAATACAGTTGCTCACATTGTGGTGACTCCCAACCATAAAATTATTTCCGTTGCTACTTCATCACTGTGATTTTGCTACTGTTATGAACTCTAATGTAAATATCTGATAGGCAGGATGAATTTTCATTGTTACAAATTGCACATCATTAAAGCATAGGGATTAATCACTAAAACAATATGTGATTATATATTGTGAAATATTTATTTCTAATGACAAATAAATGAAATTTTGTCTTGAGTCGTGGTGTAGCATGGGCAACAGTCTTCATATGACAACAGTAAACTACATGGCTACACTTTGCTACACCGAGGAGCGGTGTGTTGGTTCCTAAGACCATGGGAAATAGGTGTTTTCCGATAGCCTTAGGCGACCCCTGTGAAAGGGTTGTTCGACCCCCAAAGGGATCTCGACCCACAGGTTGAGAACCATTGAGTTAGAAGAACCTAGAAGGACAGAGGGAAGTTTCTCCCTCCCCACAGTGTCACCCCATATGCCTAAGAGCTGAGAACAAGGCATTCCATTTCCATCTACATAAACCCTTCCTTACATACATAGTAGATTTTGCCTTATGGATAAAAAAAACAAAAAACATTTCAAATGATGACTTCCTTAAATATCATGCCTGTGAAAACAATAGACCAGTTATAAAGCAGATGCTCAGACACCTCCATGCATTCTCCTTAGAATAAGACCAGGGTCCACCATGGAAGAGACTCAGCCCCCTCATCCTACAAGCCAGCAATCTATGGAGGAGGGAGCATTTCAGAACTTTTTACCCTGGACCGATTCCACCCCTGCACGTCTGCTGGGTCAACAGTTTAAGGAGGAGGGTCCACAGAGCATAGTCTTCCCTTTGATCTGAGCAACGCCATGAGGATCGCTTTTAAGGCCTGGCTCTTCTTCAAAAGGCTTGGTCTCTGGTTTAAGAATGTGAGTTAAGTAGGGATTTTCGAGGAATCTTTTTGGCTTTAGAAAATAAAGCAGAAGAGACCCCCTGCCTCTGACGGTCTTCTGCAAATCTCCGTCTCTAATTGTTCCTCCCCTTCAAAGCAAGCAAATTCCCACACTCTTCATACTGCGTTAGAGAAGGCTCTGGCAGGCGTGTGTCTGAGGGCCAGTTCAGAAAGAAGTGATTAGCGGTATTTGTGGTCAGGTCGCCTCCCAGAGATGACCGTTTGGATCACATCACCCGGTGTCAAAAGTTGGAGGGGGTGCCAAGGTGAAGATGCCCTTCGGCAGTTTCCAAAGGTGGATGAGACTTCCAGCTCCACAGGTGACTGCAGTGTGTTCGCAGGTTAGAGAGAGGGATGTGGCCTCTGAGGACTGCCAGACCCGCTCACTCCACCACCCACCAGCGGACCCAGCAACCCTGCCTTGGCCCAAAGCTGTTCGCTGTGAGGGTTCCGAGGTCTCCTCCCTCCTTCCCCACCTGCTCTCTCTCTTCTCCTGTCTCTGCCAACTCAGAGCTCCTGGCTCTCCTCCTCCATCAGCGGTTCTCAACATGTGGGTCTAGACCCCTTTGGGGGTTGAACGACCCTTTCACAGGGGTCGCCTAAGACCATCAGAAAACACCTATTTCCCATGGTCTTAGGAACCAACACACCGCTCCTCGGTGTAGCAAAGTGTAGCAATGTAGTTTACTGTTGTCATAGGAAGACTGTTGCCCATGTACACCACGATTCAAGACAAAATTTCATTTATTTGTCATTAGAAATAAATATTTCACAATATATAATTACATATTGTTTTTGTGATTAATCCCTATGCTCCATCTGTAACAATGAAAATACATCCTGCCTATCAGATATTTATATGACAGTTCATCACAGTAGCAAAATGACAGTTATGAGTAGCAACGGAAATCATTTTATGGTTGGGGGTCACCACCCCATGAGGAGCTGTCTTAAAGGGTCGCGGCCTTAGGAAGGTTGAGAACCACTATCCTCTATCTTGACACCCTCCTGGCCCTCTAGGATTTTGGTCCACTCAGCATGTGATGAGCCATTTTCCCTACTAAACTCCAGCTGAAACTGGGCCTGGCCTGTTCCCCCTATCCCACCCTAACCGTGACCTTCTCAGAAATCAAACCCTGGCTCCAGCGCTGGCTGTGGAGGCTTTACCACCTCCTGTAAGTCTCCTGGATGGAAGGCAAGGTCATTCCTAACTTTGGCAAGAACAGGGCTTCTCAAACAACAACCTGATGCAATAACAACCTGACACAATAGCAACCGGGGAGTTATTGTCTACCATTCGGCTATACTTCCAATGTGTCTGTCCCTACATCCCAATGACCCACTCTTAGGTAACTCGGGAGAATCACAGCCCTCTGTTCTAATGAGAATGCCGTTCTCTGTCCTCTGGTGTGTCAATGCTAATCGTAAGAAGAATAAATCACTCCAGTTGACTGAATTTCCCCTCCAGTTTTGACTTCTTCCTTCCCACGTAATCCTGCTTTTCAATAGGTGTCACCAAAACAGAAAGGACATTGAGAAGAAGTTAATCATCTAACATCGGATACATAGGAAAAAAAATTGATTTCATTTACATATGAACCCTTTTGAGGTCCAGAAAAATGGCGGGAGGTAAACAAAAAGCACAATGTCTGCCTCTGTTTGCTCCACTAAGCGCCTCCTCACTCATTTTCAGAATTCACAAGTGTTCCTGTTTCCTCCCTCTATTGCAGTCACAGGTATCTGTCCCAAAGGTAGCACATTTCCAGTGAGAAAAGCATCATCCAGGAGCTTGTGACTAAGCAGCTACTGCCAATCCATCCGAGACAACACAGGGACTATGACATTGCATTTGAGGGCATCAGCTACTAGCCTATAAGGTCTGCATACAACCTGACCCCAGACTCAGGGGGTGAAATTCGGCACCTTGCTGGTGTGTCAGTCTGTCTGGGTTTTCAGGAAGGAAGGCCGTAGCATGGGAAACCAATAAACAACAGGAGCTCATTCCTCACAGCTGTGGACACTGGGAAGTCCAAGATCAAGGGGCCGGCAGATTGGGTGTCTGGTGAGAGCCTTCCTCGTGATTCAGAGATGCCTTTGAGTTTGCTCACACAGCTGCAGGGCCGAGGGAGGAGTCTGGACTCGTGTTTATAAGGGCACTAATCCTGTAAAGGCAGAGTCCTCCTACACTAATCTCCCGCAAGGCCCACCTCCACAATGGGGATTAGGTTTCAGCACACGGATTCGGGGGAAATAAATGTTTCACTCCTTTTTGAAATCAGAGTTAATTCCTCCTTTAAAGAAGAAGGATGCTCCTTTATTACATATGTTTTACATCGCTCCATATTATACATGCCAAGATACTAATATGATGGGTGTACAATAGGAAATTCTTTCTTGAAACGATTATGCAGGATTTCTTGGCTGCCGATGATTAGCGTATTTCTTTGTCCTGTATTTTAATACATTTTTTATTTATTTCAGAAAGGGAGAGGGAGAGAGAGAGAGAGAGAAACATCAATGATTAGAGAAAATCATTGATTCACTGCCTCCTGCATGCCTCCTTTCCCCCCCGTTGTGGGGATCGAGCCCACAACCCAGGCAAGTGCCCTTAACTGGAATCAAACCTGGGACCCTTCAATCCTCAGGCCGATGTTCTATCCACTGAGCCTGTTAAGCCCGGAACGCAAGCCGCACTTACAGAGCACCAAGAGACGATCTCATGCAAAAACAAAGGGGTTTATTCAGACCAGCATGCTGGGGCTCACAACATACTCTGAAAACAGAGCAGAGGCTGAGAGCCCTGAACCTTTGTTACATGACGATTTTATACAGGGAGTCAGGGGGTGGAGAGCTGTAGTTGGCCTATC
>PVJN01013390.1:0-48888 GCA_004026805.1 Lasiurus borealis | reverse complement strand
ACCGGGGACAATAGGTGTCAAGCGGCTGAGCCCGCGGCCGGCCGCTGTCGAGTGTAAATTCCTTTTTTGGTGGGGGCGGGGTGGGGTCGAGTGGGGTGGCAAAGGTTTCTGCGGCCAAGGGGTGCGTGGGGTGGGGTGGTGCAATCCCGGCGCCTAAAATTCCTTATGTATGCAGAGCGAGCCACCTCCCACAATCCCAAAAGGGCTTGCGAAAACACAACTTTGCCTACAAAAACAGGCGTCCAGTAGCAACCTAGGAATTTTCTAGAACGCGTTGGAAACGAGCGACATAGGTGACTTTTTTTAAAAAGTCCTAAAACTCCAGACTCATTCAAAGTAATGGTCAGCTGCCTTACCATGGCATTCATCCAGTAGGTCTGAGTATTGCAATTGGGGGCGAAAAGGAGCCACACGCTGACCCCACAAGCTCAGGGGAGGCCTGCGTGGCGGTCTTGCAAACTCAGAGGCCTGAGGTCACCACACAAGATGATTTAAATATTTAACTACAAACGGGTGATAGTGGGTAGTCATGTCCTAAGCCGTTATTTTCCCTGGCCAAGATCAACTTAGATCTTCTTTACTGAGCCCATTTGCCTTTTTGCCTCTAAAATAACACACCTGTGAGATGTCTGGGTAACTTGTAACTTCCTTTTTACTCCGAGCCCCGAGGGCACAAGAAATGGCACCGGGACATTCCCTCATTGTTATTGTTATCAAGTTATTGTCAACTGTTAATGTTAAAGTATCCTGTATCCATCTCTGTAAAAGAAGCACGTGCCCATCATTTCACTTTTTTCCCTATCCCAGAGGTCTCTGCTTTGCTTTATCCCACCTCCCTAATCCATCACCAATGGATTTCATGTAACTCGCCTACTGTCCTTTTCCTTTGATGGCAATGTATAAATACAGATGTGACCCGCCATTCTCCGCAGCATTGTCTCAATTCATTGAGGTTCTGCTTCCCAGCATAGGTCGACAGTTTGGCTCAAATAAACTCACAAAATTCTTTACAGGTTTCAATAGTTTTTGTTTTTGTGGGGTTTTTTTAACATATTTTATTGATTTTTTTACAGAGAGGAAGGGAGAGGGATAAAGAGTTAGAAACATCGATGAGAGAGAGACATCAATCAGCTGCCTCCTGCACGCCCCCCACTGGGGATGCGCCGGCAACCAGGATACATGCCCTTGACCGGAATCGAACCCGGGACCTTTCAGTCCGCAGGCCGACGCTCTCTCCACTGAACCAAACCGGTTTCGGCATGAACCAGAAACTTTTAAGAGCGTGTTTAATGAAATAATTTTTTTCCCCTCCAAGAGAATTATGTATTACAGTCTTGTAATTAACCCGAGCAGGGTGGGTATTGTTGAGGACAGTGAACAGAAACTAAGCCTAGTGCTGGAAGGAAATGCATTAAAAGGAATATAAACAGTGGGAAATTAAGCAACTTAATGTGTGACAACCGTAAATGAAAAATTCCATGAAAAAAAAAAAGATTTAAACAGGATTCTACCAAACTCATTGTTCTTTGGAGACTGAAATGAGGAATACCTGGCTGGCAAGAGTATATGCTGAGGGAGCTAGAGAAACCACTGCAAGCCTGGAGCCTCAAGATATTTCAGTTGCCGAAACCGGTTTGGCTCGGTGGATAGAGCGTTGGCCTGCGGACTGCAAGGTTCCAGGTTCGATTCCGGTCAAGGGAATGTACATTGGTTGTGGGCACATCCCCAGTGGGGGGCGTGCAGGAGGCGGCTGATCGATGTTTCTCATTGATGTTTCTAACTTTCTAACCCTCTCCCTTCCTCTCTGTAAAAAAAAAATGAATAAAATATATATTTTTAAAAAAGATATTTCAGTTAGCGGCAAAGTCTGTCATCCATTCATTCAAATCTGTGTTGTCACACAACTACGCGTTAAGAAGGCTTCGCCGCTAGGGACTGGGAACAAAACAAAAATATCTTCCTGGAGCTTGCATTCCATGTGCGGAGAAGATAAGTAAATACATGCGAGATAGTGAAGTGGTAGAAAGAATGAACAGGGCGGTTGGGAATAGCCTTCCAGTAGAGTGACACATGAGCTAGCACCGAAGGAAGGAAGGAAGGCCAAGCAGTTTATCTTGAAGGAAGAATTTTCCGGGCAGCGGGAACACCGAGTGCCAGGTCTGATACCAGCGTGTGTGTGCCGGGTCGAAGGCACAGCGAGGAGGCAGCAGTGACCACAAGAGCAGGAGGTGAGGTCAAAGACGGAAAAGAAGGCCAGTCTTGGAAAACGTGAGGGGCCACTGGAAGGACTTGAGCTTTTGCTGAGGGAAAAGGGGAGTCGCTGCATGCATCGTTTTAAGGGCGGAGTCGTATGATCAACCCATGTTTGAAAGAGATCCTCCTGCTGCAATATAGCGAACTTTGAGAGTGTATTCGAGGTGAGAGGCAAGGCAGGGCCAGAGCTGGGAGCCCGATTTGGAGGCCGTTGAAACAATATAGCCCACAGATGGGGGGGTCGATGCCATTATGTTACAGAAAAGGTGATGACAGGTGGTAGGACGCTTTATACATTGTGACTGTAGAAAGGACAGGGATTGCTAACAAGCTGTATGTGAAGTGTGAGCGAAGTCCAAGTTGGCCTAAGATTATTCAAGGTTTAAGCGCCTGAACTGTCTGCAAGCGTAGAGGCTAGAAAAGATCAGAATTGTTTACCTCCTTGCAGCTTTTAGTGTACTCATACTGACTACTATCACTATCAAAATCTCAGGCCCAGCCGAAACCGGTTTGGATCAGTGGGTTCTGTGTCAGCCTGCGAACTGAAGGGTCCCAAGTTCAATTCTGGTCAAGGGCATGTACCTTGGTTGAGGGCACATCCCCAGTGCCAGAGGCAGCTGATCGATCTCTCTCATCAATGTTTCTAACTCTCTATTCCTCTCCCTTCCTCTCTGTAAAAAAATCAATAAAATATATAGTTTTTAAAAATCCCAGACCCCACGCCAGACTTACAGAATCTGCATTTTTACAAGATCCCCAGCTGATTTATATGCACACTAAAGTTTGGTGTGTGGTTGTTTTTTGTTTTTTGTTTTGGAAGGGGCAGGGAGAAACATTTCTTTATTCCTTAGAACTTGACCTGTATCTTTCAGATCGGACATAAAATACTCTAGCAGGCAGATTTTCCCCAGACCTACAACCTGAAGAATTAAAATATTGGGGGTGGAATCCAGCAGTCTGTTAACAAGCCCTCCAGGTGCCTCTGATGCGTGCTAATAAATGAGAACCATGGACGTGGAGACCTCTATTGAGGGAGAAAGAAAAACATCAATGATGAGAGAGAACCATTGATTGGCTGCCTCCTGCATGCCCCCCACTGCGGATCAAGCCCGAAACCCAGAAATGTGCCCTTGGCCAGAATCGAACCTGGGACCGGTCAGTCCGCAGGCTGACACTCTAGCCATTGAGGCAAACCAGTCAGGGCTACCGTCACATTCTTTTTTTTTTTTTTTTTTTTTAATTGATTTTTTACAGAGAGGAAGGGAGAGGGATAGAGAGGTAGAAACATCGATGAGAGACATCAATCAGCTGCCTCTTGCACACCCCATACTGGAGGTGTGCCTGCAACCAAGGTACATGCCCTTGACCGGAATCGAACCTGTGACCTTTCAGCCTGCAGGCCGACGCTCTATCCACTGAGCCAAACCGGTTTTGGCTGTCTCATTCTTTACAGAGGTTTACCAATGGCTTAAAACAAATGTTACATATCCATCCTGGTTCAGCACAGGATTCTTCATAGTGGTCACTTAGTACATTCAGAATGATGGAGATGCATAGTGTTGCTGATTACTATGTCATAAGGAAAAGAACTCTGGAACATCTGGAATGTCATCCACTATTCCAGACAGATTTGCCTCCTGTGTACTCACACTTCAATGGCCAGGCAGAGTCACATGACCCCATCAAACTGAGAGATGCTATCCTAATCAGATATCCAGTAGGAAGTCAACTGAACCAGAAATATTTGATGAGTGTACGTATCTGCCCTGCTTTCACTTCCTACAATATGGCTTCCGATCCCATTTCTTTGGTTTTTCTGGCATCGTTGTAGTTTCTTGAGATCAGCAAGTCCAGGAAGACTAATAAACTTAAGGCAAAGCAGTGTCCTGCCCAGCCCAATGCTATGGTCCCAGCAAACCAAATTTGTCTATTTCCTACAGGACAAAAATAGGACTAAGGCTATGTTTGTGTACATTTCTAGTACTTACTTTTTTAAAAATATACTTTATTGATTTTTTACAGAGAGGAATGGAGAGGGAGAGTTAGAAACATTGATGAGGAAGAAACATCGATCAGCTGCCTCCTGCACGACCCCTAACTGGGGATGTGCCCACAACCAAGTTACATGCCCTTGACCGGGATAGAACCTGAGACCTTTCAGTCCCCAGGCCAACGCTCTATTCACTGAGCCAAACCGGTTTCAGCTAGTACTTACTTTTTCTTTTTTTTTAACCTTTATTGTTGTTAATCCTCACCTGAGGATATTTTCCATTGATTTTTTATTTTATTTTTTATTTTTTGAGAGAGAGAGAGAGAGAGAGTGGAAGGGTCTGGGGGGTGGGGTGGAGAGAGAGAAACACGGATGTGAGAGAGGCACATCAATTGGTTGCCTTCCGCACTCGACCCTGACCAGGCCGTGAATGGAAGATGCCCTTGACCTAAAACAAAACCCGAGAGCCTTTGGTGCCTGGGCCGAAGCTCTAACCATTAAACCACATCAGCCAGGGTGTTGGGTTTTTGTTTAGGGGTTTTTTTTTTAACCTTTTTTCTAATCTAAAACCATGTAGTTCTTAGAGTTATTATATTACTAAAGAAATAGAAAAATTACAGTTTTCCCAGAAACCCAGTGGGAGCACAGAATATGTCTATAAACAGAAAACACTTCTTCAAAACCCCTGGTATTAAAGTTATATCCATTATCAATATATTTAATTCCACAAATCTCTCAAGCTGGCATTCACTTGTTTAATTCATTAGACAGCAGCAATCGGAAGTCTCCACAACTTATCCTGATCATTTTGGCAAAATAGCTGAGCTGCTTCAACTGGAATCACCCCATAAGCCAGTACCGAGTTTACTGTAGCAAAAGAAGGGAACGTTTCTCTGAATTACAGTAACTGCCTTAGTTACTGTAACCAGATTGACAGAAACCTAGCCCAGGTGTGAACTAGGCTGTTTTCAAACAGCTAAGGCTCTTATTTTTCAGTCATTTTACAACTCAGCATAGACATTTTGATCCTAATTTTTCCAGTACTTCCTTTTTTAAAAAAATGATAAATGTCTTAATTATTTGTGTGTTCATATGCCACCATTAGACTCTGATCTTTTTTGAAAAATTATATTGATTTTTTTTATTTTTTATTTTTTTTTACAGAGAGGAAGAGAGAGGGATAGAGTTAGAAACATCAATGAGAGAGAAACATGGATCCCCACTGGGGATGTGCTCTCAACCAAGGTACATGCCCCTGACATCTAGCGGGCAGAGGTGAAGGATGCTTCCAAACATCCTGCAATGAATGCACCGAGAGACACAGAACAGTCCAAATAAAAATGCCAATAATAAGATCGGGCAACTCTATTTTTTGAGACCAAAAATGTAGTCATTTGTTTCAGCACTTCACCAGTAAAATTACTGATAAGACAGTGGCAAAAAAAAAAAGATTTTAGAAAGTTTTTAAGAAGAAAGGACTCACCTCACTATCCACAGAAAAGCATCTTGCTTGGCAACTGATGCCTAAGCATGTCTTTTTCCAGGCAACATGTAGTGCATACATGTACTTCTCCCAATAACACATACAACCCACTGTGCACAATCATCTCCCGAGAAAAAGAATTTCTTTCAAAGTGATAACTGCTCCACAAATTTTAGAAGAAATAAAACGTCATGTATCTCAAAGTTACATACTGGGAGAATGTAAGTAGGAAGGCAATTAGCTTATTCAGGATTGTTTCTACCCCTAGTCAAGATGTGTATTATTTCAAGAGTAACCTGCACACCTAACAGCAACTCTCCTTACAGTAATAATTTATCCTCCAGGTGTTAACACCTTCTTTTAATCTTAAGCCTCTAAGAACTTGATTTATAGGTCTCCTAAGCACTAAACCACTATGTTAAAGACATGAAAAAGGTTACAGAAAGATGTAGGTCCTGTGTTACTTATTTTCTCTTGTAGGACAGATTTCAGGGGCAAACCTCACCACCTTCAAAATCACTTGGGGAGCCGAAACCGGTTTGGCTCAGTGGATAGAGCGTCGGCCTATGGACTGAAGGGTCCCGGGTTCATTTCCGGGCAGGGGCATGTACCTTGGTTGTGGGCACATCCCTGGTGGGGGGCATGCAGAAGGCAGCTGATCGATGTCTCTCTCTCATCGATGTTTCTAACTCTGTCCTTCTCCCTGCCTCTCTGTAAAAAATCAATAAAATATATTTTCTAAAAAAATCACTTGGGGAGATGAAGATTTCTGGATTCCACCGCACACCTTTTAAAAAGCAAACCCCCCGGGGGGAGGGAGGGCAATGGGAAGATATGTATACATGTAACACATTAATAAAAAAAAATTTTTTTAAAGCAAACTCCCCTTTGCACATTCAAGTTTGTGGTTGATTTTTCTGAGGCAGTGCGCTTATTTTCACCAAAATAAGCACCATAAATGTTCAAACAAAAATTCCTCTGGCCTTAACCAGTTTGGCTCAGTAGAGAGAGCGTCAGCCTTCCGACTGAAGAGTCCCAGGTTCGTTTCCAGTCAAGGGCATGTACCTCGGTTACCGGCACATCCCCAGTGGGAGGTGTGCAGGAGGCAGCTGATCGATGTTTCTAACTACCCCTCTTCCTTCCTCTCTGTAAAAAAATCAGTAACATGTGTTTTTAAAAGTCCCTCTTTCAGCCTAGGGCATGCTGTGAAGATCTCTGAAGGAGAGCATGTTGACAATCGCCAGGTAGGCGGAAAAGCACAGCAGACTGGAGCTGCCGATTCAGGAAAGAGCAATCGGATTCCAAACTTTTGAGAGAAATGTGCTGAGGGAAGAAGCCAAGCAGAGTGGCGATCGGAAGGTTAGGGGAAGGGAACGTGACTCAGCAAATCTGCGGCTCCTGCTAATGCACATTATACATGTACTTGAAAAGCTGATGGCTCCGAGAAGGAAGCAGGAATCAGCCCGGGGCTGAAACTTGAGTCGCTCCAGAATGACCTGGAAGGCTTCTTAAGGCCCCGCTGCCTGCCTCGGCCTTAACCCCAGCACTGGGATTGTATGGATCTAGGCAGGCAAATAATTGACATTCCTCACAAGTCCTCTAGTAACCTGGATGCTGCTAGTCTGGGGACCACATTCTCAGAAGCCCAGGATAAAGGGAGTTAAACATATATACGTGTGTGTGTGTGTGTGTGTGTGTGTGTGTGTGTGTGTATATATATACACATATATATATTTATTTATATATTTGGAAACTATTGGAGCAAGAAAAGAAAAGGGGAAAAAAAGCCCTGACTGGTTTGGCTCAGTGGATGGAGTGTTGGCCTGTGGACTGAAAGGTCCCAGGTGCGATTCCGCTCAAGGGTATGTATCTTGGTTGCGGGCATATCCCCAGTGGGAGGTGATTAGCAGGCAGCTGATTGATGTTTCTCTCTCATTGATGTTTCTGGCTGTCTGTCCCTCTCTCTTCCTCTCTGTGGAAAATCAATGAAATATATTTTAAAAAAATAAAAAACTAGGTAGAAAATTTTTTTAAGTAATCAGAGGTGACAGTAGTATGTAATCATGCTTTATGCTGCTACTTTTATTTTGTATTTCCCTCTTCAGGCGGCCAGAAGAGGGAAAAGAGAGGAGGCTGTTGGACAGGCTGGTCAGCCACTCCAGGAAGAACACTGCTGCCAGAGGACGGTGAGGAGAGGAACGAGCAACCTTTTCTCTAGACCCTGCTTACCTACAGCACACGCCTCCGGCAGCCCCGGCCGCCTGCAAGATCCTGTTCCTTGGCATTCTTCGGAGTTCGAGCCGGTTAACACACACTTCTGTCGTGAACGCCGTGCTAACATCCACTGAAAGTAGACAGAGGCCAGTTCTCTAGGACAGTGCGGGCAGAGACCAAGTAGAGGGGATCATGTAGGAAGAAATACATTTGTGCCACTTTTTCCCACAGGGAAAAAAATGACAAATCATGAATATATTTTTAACACCTTTGTTTTGTGAAATTGCAAGAGTGATATAAGCTTATTGCAAAACTAGAGGCCTGGTGCATGAATTCATGCATAGGTGGGATCCCCTCGGCCTGGAAGGCAATTGGTGTCAATTTGGGGGGAAGGGAGGGAAGGCAGCAGGCCTGAGGAAGGGACCATGGGAGGTTGGCTGTAGGAGTGCACTGACCACCCTGGGGCAGCTCCTGCATTGAGCATCTGCCCCCTGGTGGTCAGTGCACATCATAGCGACTGGTCGACCAGTCATTCAATATACCAGTCCTAACAGTCACTTAGGCTTTTATATGTAAAAAGTAAATTATTTTAAAAAGTAAAATTTGCCGAGACCGGTTTGGCTCAGTGGATAGAGCATCGGCTTTCGGACTGAAAGGTCCCAGGTTCGATTCCGGTTGGGGGCATGTACCTTGCTTGCAGGGCGTGCAGGAGGCGGCTGATCAATGTCTTTCTCTCATCGATGTTTCTGACTTTCTATTTCTCTTCCTTCCTCTCTGTAAAAAATCAATAAAATATATATAAAAAAGTAAAATTTAACAGTTCAACTTGTTGCATAATAACTTTATCGAGATATAATTTACATACCATAAAATTCACCCTTTTAAAGTGGACAATTCAGTGGTTTTAGGATATTCACAAAGTAATGAAATCATCAATTACTACTGTCAATTTTAGTACATTTTTATCACCTCCCAAATTAATATGTACCCATTAATAGTCACTCACCATTTATCCTTTTTCTCAACCCCTGGCTACCACTAATCTAATTTCTGTCTCGATGGACTTGCCTATACTTTCTGTAGATGGGAACATATAATATGTGGCCTTCAGCTCAGCTGGTATGGCTCAGTGGTTGAGATAACAGTTCGATTCCCATCAGGGCAGATGCCAGGGTTGAGGGCTTAATTCCCAGTGTGGGGTGTGCAGGAAGCAGCCAATCAATGATTCTCTATATTGATATTTCTATTTCTCTTCTTTCCTCTCTTAAATCAATAAAAAGTATTTTTAAAAAATATATGGCTTTTGTATCTGATATCTTATTGTGGGCTTGATTTGCACCTCTGAGTATCTTTAAACAAGGATCAGCTTCCTACCTGCTTTGGGTGGCTTAGATGTGATTTTACCAGAAAGTAGGGGAAACATAATTATATTTCAAGGTCTCAGTTTTGCAATTAGAATTGTCACAGCTCTGTCGTACAGCTCTGTCCACTGGTTTGGCTCAGTGGATAGAGCATTCAGCCTCTAGAGCAGTGGTTCTCAACCTTTCTAATGCCGTGACCCCACAATACAGTTCTTCATGTTATGGTGACCCCAAACCAAAAAATAATTTTGGTGGCTACTTCAAAACTGTAATTTTGCTACAGTTATGATTCAGAATGTAAATACCTGATATGCATTATGTATTTTCCGATGGCTTTAAGCGACCCCTGTGTTTTGATTGTTTGACCCCCGCCAGGGTCGCAACCCACAGGTTGAGAACCGCTGCTCTAGACTGAAGAGTCCCGAGTTCAATTCCTGTCAAGGGCACATGCCCATGTTGTAGGCTCGATTCCCCAGTGGGGAATGTGCAGGAGGCAGCCAATCAATGATTCTCTTCATTGATGTTCCTCTCTCTCCCTCTCCCTTCCTCTCTGAAATCAATAAAAACATATTAAAAAAAAAAAAAAGATAAGGACTACTCAAAAAACAGAGGACCAGTGGAGTCTGAGGTTTTACTGACAGTCACAGCAGTCAAAACCAGAAGGAGGACAGTTTCCAGTTTCGTTTATTAAGACAATCTGAACCTTTGGAATTTGAAGTTATCACACGAGGGAGACAAGTAGAAGGCTCCGAGTCATCTGATTTGAACATTAAGAGGAATGTGACCTCATTTTGAACCCCCTGGGAGTGAAACAGGATATATCCGTTTAATCAGATTTGCATTTTTAAAAGATCATTTTGGCTGCTTTATAGAAAACAGATTGGAAGGAGGCAAATATGGATGCAGGAATACAAGAGGCCACTGTTACCAGTGATGGTGGCTTGAACCAGAGACTTGCAAAGATATCGAGGCAATTGAATGGATTTAATAAACCTTATTTGTTAGAGGGACGATAAATAGAACGTGGAAACTGATGGAAGATGAGGGAGAAGGAGGAGTCGCTGTGACTCCTAGCTTTCTGATTTGTCCATCTCAGTGGTGGTAGAACTGTCTCTGAAGATAGCAGATGGAAAGTTCAATTTTATACCCGTTACATTTGAGGACTTTATGAGACTTCCCAGTGATGTACTAAGGAGATATGAGAGTTAGGTCTGGAGTTCAGAGGAGAGATCTTAGTTAAACATTTAATGTGGAATTCGTTCCCATATATATATATAGCAATTGAAGTCATGAGGTAAGAATAAGTGACATTTTATTGAGATACTAGAGTCCCGATGCACAGATCTGTGCACTGGTGGGGTCCCTTAGGATAGCCTGCGGAGATCAGGCCCCAGCTCACACCCCCAGCCTTGCAGGTTGGCACCCCACCTTGGCCTGGTGCCGCCCCCTCACCTGCCCCACCATCTTGCCTGCAGGGTGAAGGGTTGAGACTACCCTCCCCCCGCCCAGCTCCCTCAGTGCCTGGGAGCCAACCAGCAGCCCCACTCCCCACCACTGCTGCTGGTCGCCATCTGTGGGGTGATCAGCAGGACAATGGGGTCCCCCTCTCATACCTGCTTCACCATCCTGCCACAGTCCTGCTCTTGTCAGGACCCATCAGGACCAACAGCGCCTCCCCTACCGCCTGCTGCCAGTGCTGCGTCGCTGACATCTGCCATGTTCTGTGCCACCCCCTGGTGGTCAGCACACGTCATAGCGAGCAGTTGAACTCCCGGTCTAACAACCAACCGAGGGGACAATTTGCATATTAGGCTTTTATTAGACAGGATGAAAGTAAGAGGAAGACGACCCAGGACAACACCAACATTTAACGATTATGTCAATGGGGAAAGTCAGTACAGGAAACGTGAGACATACAGGAAGACAGCCAGGAACGCGTGTCATCACAAAAATCAAAAGAGGAGATGGTTTCAAACAGTCAATGGTGTTCAATGATTCTGAACAGTCAAAAGGGAGTCTGGGAAATCCGTTGATTTTAGTTGAGATGGGTTATCCTAACAACATTGAACAACTCCTGTAGTATGGGTTGGTCACAAACCAATCAGAATGGATGGGAGCCTGATATGGGAGCTGGGTGAGAGAGAGTAGATTTAGACAGCTCTTCCGAGATGTCTGCCTTTGGGACAGACAGAGTGATGGCTGGAGTAGAGGCAGGGGAAGTTACTAATTTTTTAACATGCTGGCAGAGACTCAGGCATGCTTGAATGGCAAGTGCAGATAGAGGGAGATAGCATGAGTAGACCGGAAGGAAAGGCTTGTATAGATATGGCAGCCAGAAAGTGAAGGAATTCCTGCATGGCTGATTTGTTTTTTTTTTCCTGTGAAGTAGGAGGTGAGAGCTATTTTCAGAGAATGAAGGGAGATGTAAGAAGTCAGAAGTTCAATAAATGTAGGTAGATGAGTGCAGTGAGGCCTGGAAATTTGCATTAGAAATTTCTAGATAATGTGGAGGATGCTGGTTCAGGAACCACACTTTCAGAGAAAAGTACAGAGAAAGTGTATGGTTACTCCCTAGAGCAGTGGTCGGCAAACCACGGCTCGAGAGCCACATGCAGCTCACAGTTTGCCGCAGTGTTGACTAATGAGTTTGCCGACTAACCCTTTACCTCTCTGCACACAATATGCCACAATTACCTAATCCTCAAGGCTTCCAACTCCACGGTAACATTTAGTCTAATCCAGTGGTCGGCAAACTCATGAGTCAATGGAGCAGCAAATTGTGGCTCGCGAGCCTCGGTTTGCTGACCACTGTCCTAGAGGAACACCTTTCTCTCCCAGTTGCATCTCAGCAGAATTCTCCTCACTGTGTCCCAGCTCCCTCTATATATTCCCACAGTTTAATTTCTCTGCAGTACCCAGTGAGGCTTTTTTTATTTCTTTTAAAGAAAACCAGACCGTTTCAATCAGGTGCTTGAAATTCTTCAGTGGCTTCTCTGGAATAAACAAAACCCCACGTTCTCATTTGGGTCTAGAAGACCTTCATGACGCGGCCTCTGGATATCTTCCAGCCTCATCTTCTATCTGTGCATTCCCGTCAGATTGTCGCCTTGCTCTTCCTCAAAGCACGCACCGCCCCAGGATCTTTGCACCTGCTGTTCTCTGAAGGGTCCTCTCGGGTCTCGGTTCTCAGCTCAGTCAGGTCTCTGCTCAAACGTCAGTGATGCCTTCCTGGATCGTTGCATCTAAAACAGCTCCACCTCCTCTCCCTGCCCTCTCATCATCATTACCTTCAGTTCCCTTTCCTGGCACTTATTTTCCCTCAAAGCACCTATGGCCTGACATGCATTACATAACCCTCTGCCTATTTTCTGCCAACCCCGCCCTTCCCCCCCGCAGGATATAAACTCCACAAAGCCGTGGCCATGACCTGACTTGTCCATTTTGCATCTTCGGTGCCTATAAAAGCACCTGTCACAAAGTTGATTCTTATGCAATACCTGATTTATTGAAGGTTGATGTCAAGCATGATTGGTTTTTTCCAGAGTAGTAACCAGAGGTCAGAAAACAAAGTAAATGAAGATATTTGCAAGACTAATTAAAATGATAGGCCAGCCAAAACCAGTTTGGCTCAGTGGATAGAGCGTCGGCCTGCGGACTGGAAGGTCCCAGGCTCTATTCCGGTCAAGGGCACGTACCTTGGTTGTGGGCACATCTCCAGTAGGGGATGTGCAGGAGGCAGCTGATCGATGTCTCTCTCTCTCTCATGGATGTTTCTAATTCTCTATCTCTCTCCCTTCCTCTCTGTAAAAAAATCAATAAAATATATTTAAAAAAAATTTTTTTTTAAATGATAGGCGATCCAATCACAGCTGGTAAGGAACCAAGGAGGTGATGATAGGAAGAGAAGTAAAGGGTACATTTTGGAAGTAGAGATCTCAAAGAGGTTGGGGAAGGATCCCATGGGAACAGCTAGTCAAGGAAACTAATGCAAGAATCTGTAGTTGGGAATGGATGCCTGTGTTGATGGTTTTGGAGGTAAAGCAGCCTCAAGGTGCACTGGTTCTACAGGTGACTGTGGGAGTCCATGGGAAAGGGACAAAGGACGTCACTGGATATAAGGTGGTCAAGAAATTGAGAGGCTCAGGTGCCAGCCATCACTGTGGGCTTTGAAGTGACTCTGGATGAGCTGGCACCAAAGATCTGAATAATGAGAAGGGGGAAGGGTGATTTTACCACAAGGCGTTGAGCCTCAAAGGAGTAGGAGTTTTTACAAGATGGTGGGAAAGAAGTAATGGAGAGAAGTGAAGATAAGAAGTAAATAGTAAATAGCCCTAGCTGGTTTGGCTCAGTGGATAGAGCGTCGGCCCAAGGACCAAAGAGTTCGAGTTTAATTCCGGTCAAGGGCATGTACCTTGGCTGAAGGCTCCTCGCTGGCCCGGGCCCTGGTTGGGGCACGTGCATCCAATTGATATATTTCCCTCACTTTGATGTTTCCCGCTGTCTTTCCCTCTCTCTCCCACTCTCTCTAAAAGAACAATGGAAAAATATCCTCAGGTGAAGATTAACAACAACACAAAAGCAAACAGCTGTGAATACAGATCAGCCACTCTGAAGGCTGCTTTAGAAGAGGTTTCAATTAATACATGAGGGAGAGAGAACATTCCTGGAAAATGTGGAGGACAAACCGATTATTTGCTTACCACAGCGCAGCTGCTCCATAGGGGACATTGGAGAGCAGGGGATGGTGCATGGGAACAGGGGGGAAGTGATGCAGGAACAGGAGGATGGAGTATTGTGGAGAGGATGCTCTAGCGCAGTCATTCTCATTGTGCATCAGAGTCATGGGGTGAGCTTGTTAAAACACAGATTGCTAGGCCCTACTCCCAGAGGTTTTTGTTTGTTTTTTTAAATACAGTGGTACTTCGAGATACGAGTGCCCTAACATACGAGATTTTTGAGATAGGAGCCGTCGAGCGAGCAATTTTTGCTTTAAAATACGAGCAACATTTGAGATAGGAGTAATAGCGTGCAGATCGGCTGGCTGCACCCGACCCACCAGTTTACTGCAATTCGAGCGTCTCATAGTTGCCCAAGCCTCAAGGTTACGGAACGAATTAAACTCGAGGTACCACTGTATATATTTAAAATATATATAATAAATATCATATATATAATAAATATATATATTTTTATTGATTTCAGAGAGGAAGGGAAAGGGAGAGAGAGTTAGAAGCATCAATGATGAGAGAGAATCACCGATTGGCTGCCTCCTGCTCACCCCCTACTGGGGATCGAGCCCACAACCCGGAGCATGTGCCCTTGACTGGAATCGAACCCAGTACCCTTCAGTCTGCAGGCTGATGCTCTATCCACTGAGCCAAACCAGCTAGGGTGCAGAGTTTTTGATCGAGTAGATCTGGAGTGGCACCTGAGCATTCCCGTGACAGGTTCCCACGTGATGTGGATGTTCTGACCCAAGGACCACGCTCTGAGACCAGGGATGTCATGGAAGACCTGCGACTGGCGTGGCAATGACAACAGGGAAGAGAGTGCAGAGTGAATCCATCCCAGCCATCTCCCAGAACCCAGGACGTAAAATTCTGGGCTCATGGACCGAGGGCTGGGCTCCTTTTACTCAGCTTGACACCTGTGCCTTTAGTGCATCCAGCTCAGCGGCAGGGTGAGGATCCGGGTTTCATTTAAACGGTGTCATCTTAAAGGCAGAGTATGTACCGTGGAGTCCAGAAACCTTTGTTATGGGGCCTGGCGCAGAGCAGCGCTTCCTGGTGAACGGAAGGATATTAATACTCAGCCCAGTGGAGTGAGAGGCCGGCCTAAACCGCCTCCCAGTGGAACTGTGGGGGTTGGATTGGGAAGTCTCAGCCGTGATATCATCGGGCGTCTGGCTCCACTGGAAAGCACTGACGGTGCCTGACACCACCAAGGACGGCCGGGCGGGCAGAGACCGCTTGACCAGAACCAGGTGGCAGGGAGCTGCCAGTGAATCCTAGGTCTCACATGGCACCAGCTGGAGGATGTGAACGAAGCCACAGTACCCCCATGTGAACACGCCGAATACACCCCGACCCCCAAGACCGTACCTCGTTGACTTGCAGGAATTCAAATAAGTTTCCAGCACTTGCCCTGAAAATATTTGGGAAGGGCCGGGGAACTGAAATGTGGGATACTCAGGAAGAGTCACTTCGCTGAAAGCTGGCTGAATTCCAGGAGTGTTTCTGAACCTTAACGCCACCATTTCAAAGCTCCCAGGCCTCGCATGGTTGATGTGAAGACGATCCAGTCTCTCTCAGGTTTCTCCCCCTCCTGACATGGGTGACGTTCCCAGGAAAAAGGACACACGTCCGTGAATCACCGAGGGCCACCGTGTGCGGCAGGCCTGCGCATAGAGGGAGGAATCACGTGTACCCGTTCAGACAGAAATTCTAGCGTGTGAGTCAGATAAAGCTTTCGGAAGTTCCGTGTGAAAAGAAGGCAGAAAGGCATAGAAAAGGAAGTGGCATTTTTACTTTGGAGTCCAGCCTATTCTTTGGAGATTGCAGATGGAACACTCCCCTCCAACCCCCCCCCCCCCACGATAAAAGGGGTACCAAGATCTCTCTAGAGCAGCGGTTCTCAACCTGTGGGTCGCGACCCCTTTGGGGGTCAAACGACCCTTTCACAGGGGTCGCCTAAGACCATCAGAAAACACATATTTTCCATGGTCTTAGGAACCAACACACTGCTCCTCGGTGTAGCAAAGTGTAGCCATGTAGTTTACTGTTGTCCTATGAAGACTGTTACCCATGCTACACCACGATTCAAGACAAAATTTCTTCATTTGTAATTAAAATAAATATTTCACAATATAATTACATATTGTTTTTGTGATTAATCACTATACTTTTATTATGTTCAATTTGTAACAATGAAATACATCCTGCCTATCAGATATTTACATTACAGTTCATAACAGTAGCAAGATTACAGTTATGAAGTAGCCACAGAAATAATTTCATGGTTGGGGGTCACCACCACATGAGGAGCTGTCTTAAAGGGTCTCGGCCTTACGAAGGTTGAGAACCGCTCCTCTAGGGTCTTCAGAGGAGGCTAATGATTCAAAGTGAGGCTGACTTCGCCTGTGAGTCTCCATGAATAAAGCGAAAACTAACCTCGCTTCTGTTACTTCTCTAGATGAGCCTGATTGGTTTGGAGTCTTTCCCCTTCATTGGCTGTGGGAACAGCGCGTGGTTACCCATAAACACCCGTGTGGACACTGGCTCGGGGCAAGGGGAGGGCAAACGCATACAGGGCCAGGGACCCCTGAGGACAGAAAGGTGTCTGGGGAGTCTTTAGACGCTCTAAAAGCGTTACGCGTGTACCCTCTGGGCGCGCTAAAGTTAACCAGGAACTAGGGCAAGTAAGCACAGCTGGGCAACAGAAACGCCTGGAGTTTCTCCACTGTGGAGGTTAGTGGATTAAAAGTCCGTTCATTCAAGTAAATATTTATGACACCAGAGTCGAATCACCAGGGGCACTCTGCCCACCCCCCACCCCGCCCAAAGACACACATCTTTATTTCTTAAACATATTTTTATTGATTTCAGAGAGGAAGGGAAAGAGAGATAGAAACATCAATGATGAGAAAGTCATTGATTGACTGCACATCCCCTATTGTGGATCAAGCCTGCAACCCAGGCATGTGCCCTTGACTGGAATCAAACCTGGGATCCTTCAGTCCGAAGGCTGACGCCTTATCCACTGAGCCAAATCGGCTAGGGCAGTGGTCGGCAAACTCCTGAGTCCACAGAGCCAAATATCAACAGTCCAACGATTGAAATTTCTTTGGAGAGCCACATTTTTTCAACTTAAACTTCTTCTAACGCCACTTCTTCAAAACAGACTCGCCCAGGCCATGGTATTTTGTGGAAGAGCCACACTCAGGGGGCCAAAGAACCGCATGTGGCTCGAGAGCCACAGTTTGCCGACCACGGGGCGAGGGCAACACACATCTCTAAACATTTGCTTTGTACAGTCAGTCCTTTGGAGGCGATTTCTTTCTTTCCGCATGCTATGCCTGAAATATAGGCACCAGAAAAAAATGGTGAATGGCACTTGTAAAGGACGTCTGTGGCAAACGTGATTGGCTTTCCAGTCCCGGGTAACCGACTTCAATCACATCCTCCACAGCTCTTCCGTAGATATCATCAATGAAGCAACTACTAATTTAAAGAATATTAATAAACCCTCAGTGGAGTTGAATACTTTCTTAAAGAAAAATCTACCGTGACTTGCTGGAAAGGCCTAAGCAGAAATAAGTACGGCCACCGGTGACTGGCCATCCACTGGTGCCAAGCACTTCGGATGTGATCTCACTTGCTCTGCACAATCAGCCCGTGGGATGGTGTTGTCACTAGAAGAGGATGGAGACTCAGCGTTTATATGACTTAGTTCCGATCCGGCCCTACAGTTTTGGTGAGAGTAACTGAGGGTTTCCTTGATGCTGGCTTAAAATTCAGAGGGCAAGAAAAACAGGTTTTTTTTTTAATAATTTATTTTATTTTTAAAAAATATATTTTATTGATTTTTTACAGAGAGGAAGGGAGAGGGATAGAAAGTCAGAAACATCGATAAGAGAGAGACATCGATCAGCCACCTCCTGCACGCCCCACAGTGGGGATGTGCCCGAAAGCAAGGTACATGCCCCCGACCGGAATCGAACCTGGGACCTTTCAGTCCGCAAGCTGACGCTCTATCCACTGAGCCAAACCGGTCTCAGCTTAGTAATTTATTTTTTAAAATATATTTTATTGATTTTTTACAGAGAGGAAGGGAGAGGGAAAGAGAGTCAGAAACATGGATGAGGGAGGGACATTCATCAGCTGCCTCCTGCACGCCCCCTACTGGGGATGTGCCTACAACTAAGGCACATGCCCTTGACCAGAATCGAACCTGGGACCCTTCAGTCCACAGGCCGATGCTCTATCCACTGAGCCAAACCGGTTAGGGCCAGAAAAACAGTTGTAGAAGACATTTTAAAGCCCCTTCCTCATTGAGGAAACGTTCTTTACTTTTCTCTCCCTCGCTCGCTCAGGTGGCAAGGCTTTCCTCGGTTTGCACTCTTTCTGGAACCGGACAGCCGGCGGTCGGGGCTGCCTCTGAGCCGGTGAAACAGCGGCAGGGTGGAGTCACAGCTGCGTGTTCATTCCAAACATGCCGGCAGCACGGGGAGCAGCCGATCACCCTTGAAAATCTGCTCTCCCCCTCCCCAGCTCCCCGTAACCCAGCTGCTTCTGTTGGGCAGAAGGACAGAGATTCCAGGGGGAAAGGAGGCAAAAGGCCTGTGAATGAGCATAATGGTTACAGGTTACAGACAATGCGGGCTGGGGGATGGCCAAGGGCAGGGCTCCATGGTGGTTAATCCTTCTATAATAGGCAGTTCTCCACGAGGAGAATGGACTGAATTCCAGGTTAACTCCCGTGTTCCCGGGCATAAACTCTCCTGGGGTAGAATGCACTTTCTCTAATCAGAACAGAACAGGCCAGTGTAAAAGCACAGTCAATATTTCTGCCCCAACACTCCCTCTCTCTGGCAGACGGGGCCTTTCACATATGTTATCTAATGTAGGATTTTCACATCTTCTTTAGTGGTTGCCTTCGAGTGAACTATATAGAATGTCCCCCCAAAAATGTGTACATAGACTTTGAATATTTATAAAGGCGGTGTTTATTAAAATCTACTTCATTTTCAAAATCGAGCTATCAGCTGTGAAAGTGTGTATGCATTTCTGGGGACACCCTGTATCTGAACATTTGTGTCTATTTATGTTACGGATGGAAATAGAATACTGGGGACTATGAGTTATAAGAAATATTAAGTTTTACTTTGTAGAATTGCTTATGGAGCTGAACCCTGAGTTTTGGGAAACTCTTCACAATAAGCTCTTCATCTATTTATTTTATTATTATTATTTTTTAATATATTTTATTGATTTTTTTACAGAGAGGAAAGGAGAGAGATAGAGAGCTAGAAACATCGATGAGAGAGAAACATCCATCAGCTGCCTCCTGCACACCTCCTACTGGGGATGTACCCGCAACCAAGGTACGTGCCCTTGACCGGAATCGAACCTCAGGCCGACGCTCCATCCACTGAGCCAAACCGATTTCGGCTCTTCATTTATTTAGATGTAAGGCAAATGTTCACCCACCTGTCCCCAAGAAAGCCATGCAGCTCACCTTAAACCTGCACGCTGACGCCAGATGGAATTGGCGTGTTCTGCTTAGTAATGCAAACTGGGCTTGCCTTTGGCCAGCCTGTGCCTTTGAAGGAGGAGAAAAGCTTTTTAAAATTTCAGTGATTGCCTGAGGACCGTGGAGAGAGTAGAAGGAAGTGCCGTGGACTATGGTGACTGCCTCAGCTGCGTGGTGGGGTCTGCCTTTAGCCTGGGAGAGCCTGCGGGGGAAAGCGGAGGCCTCGCGTGGAGCAAATACTTCAGGCTGAGCGAGTGGTGGGTCGGTTCTAGAACCTTTCCTGGTCAAGCTTCCCAAGGAAGTGGTGAGGGCAGCACTGAGTCAGCATTTCCTGGGCCTGCCCAGGCCTCGGGAGTTTCCATGGCAACAACAGGGCGCAGGCCCCATGACATCACAGAGGATGGGCATCTGGGAGGGTGCGCCCCAGAGAAGGGTCTTCTTATAAGTCCAGGTCCTTTAGAGTTGACTGTTCAGAGATGTGACCTACATTAGCTCCAAACTGGTGAAGTGGAATATCTCGGGTCTATTTTAGACTTAATCTTTTTTCCCATTAATTTTCTTTTTTGCATTTTAATTAAGCATCAGCAGAATTCCATTTGTAATGACCTATTGAATACCTCTATAAGTAACAATACCAACCTAGATAAATAGGCTTTCTTCACATTAAAAAAAAACAAAGAGCCGAGACCGGTTTGGCTCAGTGGATAGAGCGTCAACCTGCGGACTGAAGGGTCCCAGGTTCGATTCTGGTCGGGAGCATGTACCTTGCTTGCGGGTACATCTCCAGTGTGGGGCCTGCAGGAGGCAGCTGATTGATGTCTCTCTCTCATCGATGTTTCTGACTTTCTGTCCCTCTCCCTTCCTCTCTGTAAAAAAATCAATAAAAATATATTTTAAAAAATTATATACATATATTTAATTTTTTAAAAAATATGTTTGTATTGTGGACGGAAGGGGCCACATGCTGACCGGACAAGCTCAGGGGAGGCCTGCATGGCGGTCTTGCAAACTCAGAGACCTAAAGTTACCATAAAGGATGGTCTGAAATTAAACTTTCATTAAAAGCAGTTATGATGAGTGGTTACATCCTAGGCTGGTATCTTCACTGGCAAGGTCAACCTTTACCTGAACCTATCTGTCTTTTTGTATCTATGGTAACATACCCTTCAAATGTCTGGATAACTTGTAACTTCCCTTTTTCTAGACCCCTTGGGGTACAACCTAATGAGACAGTTTGGCTCACAAAATAAACTTTTTACAGGTTTGAATGTTTTTATGTTAACAGTATTGATTTCAGAGAGGAAGGGAGAGGGAGAGAGAGAAATATCAATGATGACAGAGAATCATTGATCAGTTGCCTCCAGCACACCCCTCACTGGGAACTGAGCCCACAAACAGAGCATGTGCCCTGACCGGGAATCTAACTGACTTCCTGGTTCAGAGGTCAATGCTCAACCACTGAGCAGGGCGTAAATATATTTTTTTATTGTTGATAGTATTACAGATACCTCCCATCTCCTCCTCTTTACCCTTCTCTTCCCAAAACTTTTTATTTTGAAATAAAGGTTCACAAGAAGTTTCAAAAAGAGTACAGAGAGGTTTCATGGTATCAGATGGCCTCGTGGTATCATCATACATGACTCTATATCTATTTCATAAATTTTCTATAATATGTTGTACTTATAACTAGAACAGCCTTTTTCTAGTTATTGAAAGTGTTTTGTTTATCCCTTTGTTCTCAATTAGGTCAGTGCCCGGCACATAGTAGGACATCAGTAAATGCTTATTGAATTAATCTGTCTACATATGAGGCAACAGATGGAAAATTTCAAAGCCATGATCATTTCTGATCATTGGCGATGATAGTGTTAATCTAAAAAAAAAACATTGACGCCTGTAAAGAATCCTGTGAGTTTACTTGAGCCAAACTGTCCACATATGCCGGGAAGCAGAACCTCAACGAATTGAGATAATGCTCCGGAGAATGGCGGGTCACATCTGTATTTATACATTGCCATCAAAGGAAAGGGATGTAGGTGGGTTACATGAAATCCATTGGTGAGAGATTAAGGAGGTGGGATAAAGCAAAGTTGGGAACCCCCTGGGATTGGATAAAAAGGAAAATGATGGACACATACTTAGGTGGGTGCAGGAACAATTAACATGATAACAGTGAAGGAATTTGTGGTCTCTGTCCTGGTGCCAGGCACATTAGGTTGTGCCCCAAGGGGTCCAGAAAAAGGGAAGTTACAAGTTACCCAGACATTTCAAGGGTAAGTTACCATAGATGCAAAAAGGCAGGTAGGCTCAGTTCAGGTAAAGGCTGACCTTGTCAGTGAAGATACACCACTAGGAGGTGACTACCCACCATAACTGCTTTTAGTGAAAGGTTCATTTCAGACCATCTTTTGTGGTCACTGTAGGTCTCTGAGTTTGTAAGACCGCCATGCCGGCTTCTCCTGAGCTTGTCAGGTCAGCATGCGGCCCCTTCCGTCCACAATAGGAAATGCTCAGCAATTCCTTTCCGAACAGATTATGAAAGCTATGTCTCCTCAGACAACCAACTCTCCTTTTGCAATGATCCAGAGTCTGACTTATCCTGATCAGCTGAAAACCAGAATAGGGTTTCAAGCTTTGAACCCTAGACCAACAGCCAAGACGCTCTTCCGAGTCCCAAAGTCTGAGCTCAGTTCCTTAGCTGGGGAGGCTACATCAAAGACCAGGGGTCAGGGTGAGTCATGACTTTCTAAGCTCCCTTTCTTCATCTGTACCACCCCCTTAGAGGGAAATTAAATGAGATAATCTAAGTAAAGTTCGAATGATGCTACACACCAATAACCACTCACACATTAGGTGCTATTAACATTCCCTTGTGCCCTCACCAGTTAGATTCAGTGGATAGGGCTTCAGCCTGCGGAGTGAAGGATCCCAGGTTCGATTCGGTCAAGGGCATGTACCTTAGTTTCGGGCACACCCCCAGGAGGGATTGTGCAGGGGCCAGCTGATGGATGTTTCTCTCTCATCCATGTTTCTAACTCTCTAACCCTCTCCCTTCTTCTCTGTAAAAAAATATATTTAAAAAAAGAAAAAATATATCCCTTGTGCCCAGATTTTGCCACAATTCCAACAGTTCCTCCTTGCCCTTTTGCCTGAGCTGGACGACCGGGCACAATCCCCGCTTGGACATTTCGAAGATGCATTACCAGACCTGGAGATCCGGTGAGGAAGCTCTGTCCATTCTCTGCTACATTTTTTAAAAAATATATTTTATTGATTTTTTTGCAGAGAGGAAGGGAGAGGGAATAGTTAGAAACCTCGATGAGAGAGAGACATTGATCAGCCGCCTCCTGCACACCTCCTACTGAGGATGTGCCCACAACCAAGACACATGCCCTTGACCGAAATTGAACCTGGGACCCTTCAGTCTGCAGGCCAAGGCTCTATCCACTGAGCCAAATCGGTTTCAGCTCTGCTACCCTTTAGAATTTGAGGTATTTCCTCAGAGCTCCGCTCATTCTGCATCTCACATTCACCTTTGTCCTGAGGGCAGCTGCCCAAACCCCCGCCTTGCTCGAACCCATACTGGGAGCGAGTCCCCGGGGATCCTTCGAGCTTCTCTTGAGCCGTTCCTGTCTGCTCTTGTCCCTCCCCACCCCCATCATCTCTGCGGACCGCAATCTAGCATGTTCACGGACAGCCCAAAAGCAACAGAAGCAGAAGTTTCAGTTCTTTCCCTGCCCGGCGCAGAGCTGGTGGGAGAAATCTGATTAAAAATAAATGATCCCGGGCTTTCGTTTAATGGATGCGGAAGTGCGTGCGCTGCTAACCAGTGTTTGCTTTTCTGCCTTTGTTGCCTGGAGAGGAGGCACTGTTGGCGAGAGCTCTCTGTACCAGCCTCTCTGGCTTCTTCCACTGACAGCTACCACCGAGAGGAGGAGTCTCATCCCTTAACGTGAGCCTGGAAGTTCAAGTCCTAGCCCCGTTAACGATACCGGCTGTGTGAGCCTGGGCATTAGCTATCATAATAAAAGGGCAATATGCTAATTAGACCGGGCGTCTTCCGGATGTCCTTCCTGTGGAAGCCAGGGCTGGAGGGAAGCCAGCCAGGTCACAGGTGCCAGAGGGAAGCTGGTGCCGGCAGCCGGGGGAAGGAACGCCTACTCCTGCATGAATTTTTGTGCAGCGGGCCTCTAGTACAACGGTTCTCAATCTGTGGGTCGCGACCCCTTTGGGGGTCGAACGACCCTTTCACAGGGGTCGCCTAAGACCATGGGAAAATGCAGATATTTACATCACGATGCATAACAGTAGCAAAATTTCATGGTTGGGGGTCACCACCACATGAGGAACTGTATGCAAGGGTCGTGGCCTTAGGAAGGTTGAGAACCACAGCTCTAGTAGGATAAGAAGAAGCTAAGAAAATCCCAGAAAGAGAGAAACTAAGACCGTTCACCAGCAGTTTGCAGGCACCTCGTAAATCCTATCGTCCCCAAGCCCAGGACACTTAAAAGAAAATGCTTTGTACTTCCCTCCTCCGCCAGAGGGTGAATAGCTGAAATCACTCTACGCAGGGAGACAGACATCAGAAATCCAATTAGTTCCATTTGCCAACCACACCCAGGCAAGGACAGACAAATGAAAGAGGATAAATCTCATTTGGGCACAGCAGCATAAAGCTGATATGTGTTCTACTGATCTGCCCCTGAGCCCTCCCCTAAACGCCCAGCCTTAAAACCCCCTGAAAGTGGAGGTACCAGGGGGCTGTCCCTCCAGGGAGTATGCCCATGCCCTTCCCCTCCCCCCACAGGCATATATCCCCTAACCCCCAAGGGACCCCATGAGACTTACAACTAGGGGAGCAAGGGGGCAGCTCCAGCTCCTCCTGGGCGAACCCCATGAACCTGTCTCCAAGGCCCCCTTTTCTCTGACTCCTCAGTGAAGGAAGGCAGCCCATCTGGGGTCTCCTGTGCTTCTATGCCCTTCCTCGTTTCAGTCTCTTATGTACATGTTTGCTGCGGTCAATACATGTTGCCTGCTTTTCTGCACTTTTGTCTTTTGGTTGAAATCTTTCATTCAAGAAGACAAGAACCGAAGTCTCTCTGTCTCTCCGGTAACATGGGAAAATTCTTAACTCTTCTAACCCTCAGTCTTTCCACCTACAAAATAGGCACAACAATAGCAGTAGGGCCGAAACCAAGTTAATCGTTTTAAAAAAACCATACTACCTCCACTCCACCTGCTATCCAAGTGTCCTAAGTAATATCGCCAGTCAGACTTACAGTGACATTACAGGAACCAGAGACCCCTCCTTTCCACAGCCTGCCCTCTCCCCGTCGCAGGGGTGATAACAGCCAACTTTGGGGAAACTTGCCTATGTGCTGTGAGGACTCGCACCAACCCAGGGCTGCAGGCCTATCTGCTACTTAAACCTGTTTTCCCGACAAGGAAACGAGGCTGAGGAAAAAGACCCGCTCAAGGCCACGCGTCTAACAAGTGATAGAGCCAGGAGCGTGAAGCTTGGTTTTCACTGACTGGTCCCCACCGCTTCCCACCTGACTTCAGTTTTGGGAAGAGAAAAGAACAGGTGGAAAGCTTTTTTTTTTTTTTTATAATATATTTTATTGCATTTTTACAGAGAGGAAGGGAGAGGGATAGAGAGTTAGAAACATCGATGAGAGAGAGACATCGATCAGCCGCCTCCTACACGCCCCACACTGGAGATGTGGCCGAAACCAAGGTACATGCCCCCGACCGGAATCGAACCGAAGGTTGACACTCTATCCATTGAGCCACACCAGTATTGGCAGGTGGAAAGTTTTAGGCCATGCTTAAGAAATGCAAGACCTTTGCTAAGCAAGGAAGGGGACTGCCATTACCATACCGAGAGTAGCAGCCATGGAACCTGTCTCGTTTTATTTATTCCCATAAATAAATTCAGATTTACGTTTACCCAATAAACAACAGCTGTTTCTGAGAGGTCAAGCAGATGGGGGTTTCGGTTCACCTCTATCTTTCTCTCTCCCTCTCCCTTCCTCTCTGAAATCAATAAAAATATTTAGAGACTACAGGTGACCTGTCTGACCTGGAACACATTTATCTGTTATGAAAAAATGGCATCTCTGTCCACTCAGAAAGTGATCACCTCCCTCCCGTTTCTTTCCTGGAATCCTCGTCTAGCTATGTGCCCGGTGGGTTTGTCTGTGGCCCTCAGGGCATATGCAACCTGGGCATGTACCCTAACCAGGAATCAAACCGTGACCTCCTGGTTCTTAGGTTGATGCTCAACCACTGAGCCACACTGTCTGGGCTCCTCTGCGGGTCCTTCTCTCTGTGTCTTTAGTGTAGTCCAATACACATAACCTAAGTTTACCAATACTGGCATTGAGTGCATTCTTAATGTTGGCAACCATCATATCTAGGTCCAGAATACATTTTTTCTTAATCCTCCTTTATCTTTTTTTTTTTTTTAATATATTTTATTGATTTTTTTACAGAGAGGAAGGGAGAGGGATAGAAAGCCAGAAACATCGATGAGAGAGGGATATCAATCAGCCGCCTCCTGTACATCCCACACTGGGGGTGTGCCCGCAAGCAAGGTACATGCCTCTGACTGGAATTGAACCTGGGACCTTTCAGTCTGCAGGCCGACGCTCTATCCACTGAGCCAAACTGGTTTCGGCTTTTTTTTTTTTTTTAATCAAATGTTAGAACTCACTTCCCTGGTTCCCTCAGTGTATCAGGGCTACAGGAGGTTGCGGGAGCCTTGTGGCCTGATCAGACTGGTTTGACAGGGCTGAGGAATCCGTGCGACTGTCTGCGAGGGCTTGGGCCCCGCTACCTGGAAACCCCACATGTTTGCACAGGGACTGGCCCTGGGCAGGATTGACTGCTGTTTGATAACTGGGGAATCAGTCTGATCTCTCCTAAGATCCTGGAATAAAAAAGTCTACCTTTGCTGAAATACACTGTTGCTTTTATTTAAAAAATATTTTTATTGATATTTTACAGAGAGGAAGGGAGAGAGATAGAAAGTCAGCAGCCGCCTCCTGCACGTCCCTCTGTGGAGATGTGCCAGCAAGCAAGGTACATGCCCCCAACTGGAATTGAATCCGGGACCATTCAGTCCGCAAGCCAAACCAGTCCCATGAGCCAAACCAGTCTCGGCTGCTTTTATTTTTTTATTTTAAAAAAATATTTTTATTGATTTCAGAGAGGAAGGGAGAGGGAGAGAGAAAGATAGAAACACCAATGATGAGAGAGAATCATTTGTTGATCGGCTGCCTCCTGCACGCCCCCTTGTGGGGATCGAACCCAAAACCCAGGCATGCATCCTTCCTTGACCAGAATTGAACTAGGGACCCTTAAGTTGCCAACGCTCTACCCACTGAGCCAAACCAGCTGGGGCTACACTGTTACTTTTAGGTGACCAACAATATTTGTAGAACTATAACGTAATTCTTCTTTTACTTCCTTTTTATTTTACAGAAAATGGCCAACACTCTACGTGTTTAATGGGTTCCTTAATCAACTAAGAAGGAGGCCCATTTTCATTAGCCCATCTTACAGATGAGAATTGTGAGTCTCTAACTGCTTTGCTGCACACCTGAAACTAGTCCAGAATTGTATCGAACGTAAACTGTCATTGAAGAAGAAAATGTAAAAACTCTATAAAGGCTCAGAGAAGTTCAACAACTTGCAAGCGCACACGTCTAGTGAAGTTGTAGAGACAGGACTCAAACTCTGGTCTGTGTAACCCTAAGCTTGCTCTTCACTAGTGAATGTGGCCCTTTACACCCCACAATGCAAGAGTGAAGGCAAACCATACTTTTGGGGAAAAAACACCCCGAGGTTCAAGAGCAAGAAGCAGCACGAAGAAACTGGACAAGTGGAACCGATTCTACAAACACTCCCCCCTCGCCCATAACATGGCTCACAGAAATAATAACGACCCTACCCTGTCTGTGCCTGCTTTCTTTCTTTCTTTCTTTCTTTCTTTCTTTCTTTCTTTCTTTCTTTCTTTCTTAAATCATATTTCTTTTTGTCTTTTCTTTTTTTAAAATATATTTTTATTGATTTTGAACAGAGAGGAAGGGAGAGAGACAGAGAGCCAGAAACATCGATGAAAGAGAGACATCAATCAGCTGCCTCCTGCCCGCCCCCTATTGGGGATGTGCCCACAACCAAGGTACATGCCCTGGACCGGAATCGAATCTGGGACCCTTCAGTCCGCAGGCCGACACTCTATCCCCTGAGCCAAACTGTTTTCGGCCTGTCCCATTTTTCACAAAGAGCTGACTTACCAACCCCTGTGAAAACCTGCTGTGGACCTCACCCTTCCCCTCCAGAATTTGTTCACACCATTTCCTCTTGCCCGCCGTGATCCCTGGCCCCTCATTTTTATCTTTCCAGGATATATATATTTTTTTCTCCCTGTGCTTCCCTTTCTCCGCCCTCCATTCTGGCTCTCCCCACTTCTGCCTAGATCCATCTCCACATGCCTCGTGGGCTCTCTCCAACATTCCACCTTGACCATGATCTTGACATTGACCTGTTGAACTGCAGGTGCGAGGGGCTCCGCGTGGCTCCCTACCTGGGCCTCAGGCTCTCCCACAAAGAAACTTGTGGCCAGGACAGCAGAGGAAGACACCAGTCCCCATTCCCATGAAGCTCGTTGTTTACAGAACATTTGAAATCACATCCTTTCGTGCTTATGGGAGAAGACAGAGCAGGTACTATTTTCTCTCTATTTTTAAACATCACAAACATTTTTAAGGACCCAAAAGAAATACAGAGACCAACAGAGACATCTATGAACACGGCCCAGATTTGACACATTACATGTACTTTTCCTTAAAGAAATAAAACGTTACAGACGTAATTGAATACTCTCCCAATTGAATACTTTGCCATTTCCTTTCCTCCTTCCCCAGAGAACACATTGTCTTTAAGTGGGGTTGAATCGTCGCACACAGGTCTTAAAATCACTGTATCAATAGTTATCTAGTTCTCTGAATCCACTATGGATAATATTATTTTTTTGTGTTGTTAAAACTTTTACAAAATATCACAGAAAATATCCTATGGCAACTTGCTTTTTCAAAGATTTGTTGTTGTTGTTGTTGTTTTAAATATATATTTTATTGATTTTTTACAGAGAGGAAGGGAAAGGGATAGTGAGTTAGAAACATCGATGAGAGAGAGACATCTGCCTCCTACACGCCCCCCCCCCCCAGGGTATGTGCCCACAACCAATGTACATGCCCTTAACCGGAATCGAACCCGGAACCCTTCAGTCCACAGACCAATGCTCTATCCACTGAACCAAACCGGCTTCAACAAAGATTTGTTTTTAAGCGTTATCTTTGTTGAAACATGTATCTAATTCATTCATTTCAGCTACTAGAGTCTCCCTCTCTGTATACACTATACATATACATGCACATATATTACTTATCTGGCCTCCGATGGATAGAAGTTTATGTAACTTTCTGTTTTGCACCATTTCGAAAGCTGCTGTAGTGAACAGTGTTAGGCATCTGTTC
Source organism: Lasiurus borealis (assembly GCA_004026805.1). Taxonomy (NCBI): domain Eukaryota; kingdom Metazoa; phylum Chordata; class Mammalia; order Chiroptera; family Vespertilionidae; genus Lasiurus; species Lasiurus borealis. Next base: position 19,794 of record PVJN01013390.1, on the reverse strand, counting down.
TTGTAGACATGTGCCAGAATTTTCTAGAGCAAATTCCTGGAAGTAGAAGTGCTGTGTCATAGGGTATGTATAGATCTACAATTTTAGAAGACACTGCCAATTCCTCTCCCAGTGGCTGTACCAACTTTACATTTCCATCATCCGACTTTGAAAATTTTCCATTTTCCTTTATCCTTGACAACTTGGCATTGTCAGATGTTTTGATTTTTTAGCAATCTGTCCACTTAAAATAATTTATTGTTTTATCACGGATAGATTCTTAATTTCTTTATTATAATGTCCGCTCAAGTTTTCTATTTCTTCTTGACTTAATCTTGGTAATTTATAGATTTTTTAAAAAACAACCCTGCTTATTTCACATGCATTTCAAATATCTTGGCATAAAGTTGATGATAATGTTTTCTGTTTATTTTTAAATTTACTGTGATTCTGCACTCCTCTTTCTTGATAGTGTTTATTTATTTCTTCCCTCTTTTAGTTGTTGGTGTTGTGGATATTCTTTCTTGTTCTCTTTTTTCTTTTTCTTTTTTAGTATCTGTGCCTGTCTTTAGTCTTCTCCTCTTCCCCCTCATGGTTCTCTTCCTAACTGCTTATGTTGCTTGATAAGTTAATTTTTAATATTTCTTATTTTCTAATATATACACTTAAGGTTATACATTTCCCTTAAAAAACTGCATTAGTTTCTTGATATATAATTTTTGTGTTGTAATTTGTCCTAAATATTTAATGCTTATCATATTTCGTTTTTTAAAAATATATTTTATTGATTTTTTACAGAGAGGAAGGGAAGATAGAGAGGTAGAAACATTGATGAGAGAGAGACATCTATCAGCTGCCACCTGCACACCCCTCACTGGGTAGGTGCCCGCAACCAAGGCACACGCCCCTGACCGGAATCGAACCTGGGACCCTTGAGTCCGTAGGCCGATGCTCTATCCACTGAGCCAAACCGGCTAGGGCAGCTGTACTGATTTTGGATTGTGTGATGATCTTGAGTACTCACACCCATGAAAAATAAGTAAGTCATCATTAAGATTGGGTGCAATTTATTTTTTAAATATATACATATTTCTTTATTGATTTCAGAGAGGAAGAGAGGAGGAGAGACAGAAACATCAATGATGAGAGAGAATCATTGAAATGCTGCCTCCTGCACGCCCCCTACTGGGGATCGAGCCCACAACCCAGGCATATGCCCTTGGCCGAAATCAAACCTGGGACCCTTCAGTCAGCAGGCTAACGCTCTATCCACTGAGCCAAGCCGGCTAGGGCTTATTTTTATTTTTTAAATATATTTTATTGATTTTTTACAAAGAGGAAGGGAGAGGGAGAGAGAGCTAGAAACATCAATATGAGAGAAACATTGACCAGCTGTCTCTTGCACTCCCTCTACTGGGGATGTGCCCGCAACCAAGCTACATGTGCTTGACTGGAATCGAACCTGGGGCCCTTCAGTTCACAGGCCAGCGCTCTATCCACTGAGCCAAACTGGTCAGGACCAAGATTGAGTGCAATGTAAATGGACTCAAAGAAACCCAGGAGAACATTCCCATGGCTGACCCTGCAAAGCCCTCGGGTGGAATTGGTATTCAATGTCCACTTGTGCCAGGCCTTGCACTAAGCGATTTGCATACGTTAATTTACATTTTACTTATGACTCCTCTGAGGAGGTTTACAGAGCCTTCACTTATAGGCCATATTGAAGCTCACAGACAGCAGGCGATTCATGTAAATTCACAGAGCTCGTAAGTGGAAAGACCTGGGATTTGAACCTCAGTCTGCTGGGCTCTCACTCTGTGTTGCCTTTATTTTATTTTATTTTTTTGAAAAATTTTTTTACAGAGAGTAAAGGAGAGGGATAGAGAGCTAGAAACATCGATCAGCTGCCTCCTGCACGCCCACCCTTATTGAGGATGTGCCTGCAACCAAGGTACATGCCCTTGACCAGAATCGAACCTGGGACCTTTCAGTCCTCAGAGCCACGCTCTATCCACTGACCCAAACTGTTTTCGGCTGGTGTTGCCTTTAAATGAGATGATGTCTGTAATTTGGCGTTGGAAAGGTGACACATGTGACTGACCCCTCTCCCACCTCTCTGCGCCAAGGAAGAGGGATTCTGCCCAGATGCCTCTCCCTGTCTAAACGGGGGGGGGGGGGGGCCTGCAGCCGCCCTCCCCGTCCACTACACGGTGGTCACCACTGAAAAAGAGGACTTGAGCCCCTCTCACCAAGTCTCCCCGCTTGTCCTGACCTGTTTCCGGCCCGCACGTGCATCTGGACTTCAGCTCCACCGCCTCCCCCATCCGCCCCTCCACCTCCAACCTCTGTCTCTCCTCTGTCTCCATTTCTCACCCCTGAGGCAGAGCCTGCACGCCGGGCACAGCCTTCCCGGCCAAGGAGAGGCTTTTCCTCTCCTCGCTGGCCTGGCTGTGTGCAGGCCAGGGTGCCTCCGGCCACTCTGGCTGAACTCCCTTCCCGGCCGCCCCGCCTCCCCCTCCCTCTCCCCGGCCTGGGCAGTGCAGCCTCCAGCCCTCTGCCCTCCCACTTCCATCCCCCAGGAGGGGAAAGGCGCTGGCTGAGCAGCTCCTGGGTGCCAAGCACGAACCCACGCTGCGGCGGGGGTGCAAATGGGGTCACGGGGTTTGAGAGAGACAAACAGCAAGCAGAGGCCTCCAGGCGCGCATCGAGGGTTCGGATGCAGGTGTGCACGGGGCGTGCACGACGGGGGAGGCGGGCTGAGGCCGCAGGGAGGCTGGGCTGGCTTCGCAGACCAGGTGCACGCTTACCTGGAGGAGTAGGCGGTCCCGCATCTCCCTGCCGGCTGGTTGCTATGGTGATAGGCACTGAGGGAGGAAGAGCAGGTGAGCAGGAAAGGGAGGTTCCTCCAGGACCTTCCCATCTTCTCCTCCTTCCTTGCAGGTTATGTTCTCCACGCGAGTCTCATCCTCCCGTCGGCGGGGAGAAACTCCTTCGCTGCTTTCCCTTTTGTGGGAACCCAGCAGCGCCGGCGGCAGAGGGTGCGAGCCACGGCCTCTCCGGGGCGATGACCGCTCTTTGGAAGTTGGTTACTTTGTGTCCGAGAGCGCGGAGCGGCCCGCTTCCGGCACCGCGGTCTCCGCTCCGGATCGCACAGTTCCAGGCGCCCCCTGCCGGCGGGAGCCGGGAGTTCGCCAGGCCCAGCGACCCGTGCCCCGGGCTTCCCTGCCTGTCCTCCAGGCGGCGCCCTGGAGCCGGGAGCCCCGACAGGTGTCTTGCGGCAAGAAGTTCAAGGGAGCTTGGTCCTAATTGCAGTGGTTTGGCTGCTTGAGAGTCACCGAGGGCGGCGGGAGCTGGTCCTGTGGGTGCGGCCTTCCCCCACCCTCCAACCCCCACCCCGTTCTCTGCTCCTGTAGTAACCTGAGGGTGGGAGTGGAATCTCCTGAAGGCAGAAGTGGGGGGTCCTTTGGGGATGGACTGTATGTCCCCCAGGGCTGCACTCCCCAAGGGGCTCATAGCAAGACCACAATTTGGCCTCCACGGAGCCACATCTGCCAGGCTGCTCCAGGATGGGGGGTGAGGGCACGGCTTCTCAGTAAGGGGGGGCACTGGAGGGTGGCCTCGCCTTTGCTTGAGATGGTGTAGACAAGCGGTTCTCAACCTGTGGGTCACGACCCCTTTGCGGGTCCAACGACCCTTTCACAGGGGTCGCCTAAGACCAGCGGAAAACACCTATTTCCCATGGTCTTAGGAACCAACACACCGCTCCTTGGTGTAGCAAAGTGTAGCAGTGTAGTTTACTGTTGTCATATGAAGACTGTTACCCATGCTACACCACGATTCAAGACAAAATTTCATTTATTTGTAATTAGAAAGAAATATTTCACAGTATGTAATTACATATTGTTTTTGTGATGAATCCCTATGCTTTAATTATGTTCAATTTGTCACAATGAAAATACATCCTGCATATCGGATATTTACATTACAGTTCATAACAGTAGCAAAATTACAGTTGTGAAGTAGCAACGGAAATAATTTTATGGTTGGGGGTCACCACCACAGGAGGAGCTGTCTTAAAGGGTCGCCGCATTAGGAAGGTTGAGAACCACTGGTGTAGACCGAGCCTCAGCTCACCAGCCAGCTCCTCACCAGCAGATTGGTGTTTAAATCCTCACCACGGGGAACTTTGCATTGATTTGTAGGGAGAGTGGAAGAGAGGGGGGAGACAGAGAGACATCTAGGTGAGAGCAACACGTCAATGGGTTGCCCCCTGGGCCTGGGAGAGCCTGCCAGCAAGGTCCGTGCACTTGACTGGAAGGGAGCCGGGACCCTTGGGTTCACAGGCCCACGTTCTAGCCTCAAGCCAACCCAGCCAGGGCCTTACCCGTATTTTATCTGTAAGAAAGCTAAGGCCAGCACCATGGAGTACCTTGCCCCAGTTCTCACTGGTCCATAGCAGAGCAGAGCTTCAAAGCCCACTCCAGCCCATACTGGTTTGGCTCCATGGATAGAGTGTCGGCCTATGGATTGAAAGGTCCCAGGTTCGATTCCGGTCAAGGGCATGTACCTTGGTTGTGGGCACATCCCCAATGGGGGGTGTGCAGGAGGCAGCTGATGGATGTTTCTCATCAATGTTTCTAACTCTCTGTCCCTCTCCCTTCCTCTCTGTAAAAAATCAATTATATATATATATGTATATATATATATGCCGGAGCCTGCCGGCAATTGAACAGTACCTGATTGAGGGGGTGAGGATAAGAAAAAGAGAGACAAGAAAAGATGGGGTTGGGAGGTCTGAGACTTGAGTCTGCAGCACCAGGTTTATTTCTAGCATAGTATTTAAGCACAAGCAGAGGAGGGGGTTACACAAAGCAGGTACGTATTTACAAACACAGTCACTGACCTTCTAAGTAATCAAGACCTTGCAAGATCTTGCACACAGGCATCAACATTTTTTCAGCCAAGCTGTTTAGTTATGTCTAAACTCTGAATTCACATCTCCGTTTATTAAACTGAAGGGTGAGAAAGCAGAGAGCTATGTCCAGAGCCTGCTTTCTGGTCTCTGGTACCCCCGTATGCCCAGGGCAGCTCCATATATATATATATATATATATATATATATATATATGTATGTATATATATATATAGCCTGCTCCATTGCACTCTGAAGCCCCTGCCACAAGCTGCCTTCCTGCCATGGAGGAATTTCTCGTCCTCAGTGGATAACATTCCCCTGAGAACAGACTCCACCACACCAAATGCTGAAATCAAGAATGGCTTGCATCCGAACCCCCGTACACATGTCATTTCTGTTTGCTTTTTGCCCTCTGTATTCGTGATGGGCTGAATTGTGTCTCTCACCCCCCTGCAATTCACACGTTCAAGTCCCAACCCCTCAGAATGTGACTGTATTTGGGGACAGACCCTTTAAAAGGCTGATGAGGGTAAAATAAGGCCCTGTGAGTGGGTCCGAATCCAATACGACTGCTGTGTTTAGAAGAGAACGTTGGAATGCAGCCAGTCACGGAGAGAAGCCCACGTGAGGACACGGGGGATCATGGACGGCCTGCGAGACTGCCACCTCGCCACCACCGTAAGCTGGGGCTGCTGCCTTCCAGAGCTGTGAGAGAACGCATCTGTTCTCTACGCCACCCATTCTGTGGAACCTCACGCAGCCCTACAAACTCGCACAGCATTTACAGCTCTTGTGACTGATGGCATTTCTCACATTGTCCACAAAGTGGGTTTCCATAATGAATAAACAGGTCCAACAATATTTCTTTCTTTTTTTCGGGGTGTGTGTGTGTCAGATTATTATTTATTGTCACACAGCGTTTCCACATTTCTTTGGCCTCTTAGCATCCAGGAGATGATTTCCAAGTCTCTTCTGCGCTTGCACCTCCCTGTTGCCCCTCTTTCTGTTTTCTTTGCCGCGTTCTCCTGCTGGGGATGGCATGGCGAGGAGGAGGGAGATGGCAGTGGAGGCGGGGGGGTTCTGTTTGTGTTAGGAGTGATAGACTATTTGGGGGATATCTGTATCAGACACAGAGATGCTAAGTCATTATCACATTTCAAAGTTGAGTCCTTGGGGCAGGGGAAGGGAAACAGGAATAATGGCTAAATTCCTGGGAATTTTAAAAAATATATATATATTACTGATTTTTTACAGAGGGGAAGGGAGAGGGATAGAGAGCTAGAATCATCAATGAGAGAGAAACACCAATCAGCCGCCTCCTGCACACCCCAGACTGGGATGTATCTGCAACCAAGGCACATGCCCCCGACCAAAATCGAACCTGGGACCCTTCAGTCTGCAGGCTGATGCTCTATCCACTGAGCCAAACCGGTTTCGACAAGTTCCTGGGAATTTTGTTATTGTTTCTGTGGCCCTACAATATTTTTTCAGCAGAACTGCCTTCTCCTGGTGCAAGGAGCCTGAAAGTGGGAGAAAGGTTGTTGCTACGAAGAAAGACATCCTGCATGGTTTCTTTCTTAAAAAAAAAAAAAAAGAATTCCTTATTGTTGAAAATATTACATATGTCCCTTCCCCCTCCCCACTGACCTCTCTCAGCCCACCTCTGCCCCTCAGCCCAAGCCTTCACCACCACCCTTTTCTTTTTTTGATTATAAATTTTAATTTTTTTATTGTTTAAAGTAATACAAATAGTAGTACATATGTCTCCTTTTTTATTTTCTTCTCCAATTGACCTTCCCCCGGCCTCTCCTATCCCCTGGCTCAGCCCTCACCCCCCTCCCAGTGTCTTGCGTCCATTGGTTATGCTTCTATGCATGCATACAAGTCCTTCGGTTGATCTCTTACCTCTCCCCACCCCCCAACCCTCCCCAGCTTCCCCTTTGACAGTCTGTTGGGTGCTTCTCTGCCTCTGTATCTGTTTTTGTTCATCAGTTTATAATGTTCTTTATTTTCCATAAATGAGTGAGACCCCTCTTTTCCATGCTGCATGTTTTCTTTCCACTGTGGTCTCATGCTTAGCTTCATGCAAAGCAGTAAGGCAGTACTCTTTATTGGACACTCTGAATGCGAGGTGCTCCGCAAGCGTTTCATCCTCACAGCCAACCTCTGAGGTGACTGTTAGCATTCCCATTCTGCAGATGGGAAAACTGAGCCATGCGGAGGATTAGGTAATGGATGGGGCTTTACAGAGCAAGTGGCAGTAAAGATCCGTGCTTTTGTCTACTGTGATTTTGACAATTATGATTCACTGTCCCTCCCCCCCTTCCCCATGGCTTCTCACCTTTTCCCTGTGAAGTATGACACCCACGGTGGAAAACACAGGAAGGCTGGGTCCTGCCTCTCAAAATGTGATCTTTGGCCCCGCAGCGGGCATTCCCTGGGCGTTTGTTAGAATTGCAGAGCCTCAGACTCCTCTCTGATATCCTCCATCAGGACCTGTGTTTTATCAGTGCAGCGCCAGCTGGCTAATGTGCAGGGCTCCGTGCAAAATGAAAGTGCAACGCCTCTGGTTTAGAAATGAGTAAGAGTTTCAAGCAGGGGCAGCAAAGCATTGAACTGAGTGTGAGTGGGATGACACGGGTCTCACACCCATGGGGCCAGCCCTGCCTGGGGGTGATGCACAGGAAGCTCTAACGTGTGAGAAGCATCACCCGAGAGGACTCAGGGATGCAACCTTTCTCCAGGGCGGGGGTGCTTTTAGTTTTATTCTGTCTTTCTGAATTTTATCTGAAGCACACAAAACATTTGCATTGCGCTCCTTAATATTTTCTTTTAATATATTTTACTGATTTTTTACAGAGAGGAAGGGAGAGGGATAGAGAGTTAGAAACATTGATGAGAGAAACATCGATCAGCTGTCTCCTGCACACCCCCTACTGGAGATATGCCTGCAACCAAGATACATGCCCTTGACCGGAATCGAACCTGGGACCTTTCAGTCCGCAGGCTGACGCTCTATCCACTGAGCCAAACCAGTTTCGGCGCTCCTTAATATTTCTGTTGGTGTGACCATAAAATAACATTCCCCCCCAAACACGAGCAGGGAAAATTGATCCTCTTGGATGATACCCCATGTTTACCCACAGCATCGGCAGCCAGTGGCATTCTGACCACTCCAGGAAGTACATGCATCCCAGCTCAAAAGCGTGGGGTGAGCTCATCTGTAGAAGCAGGCGACACAGCCCTTTGTTATTAATCTAGAGGCCTGGTGCACAGATTCGTGCACCGTGGGGTAAACCTCAGCCTGGCCTTACCTGCCAGCTCATCGGGCTCCAGCCCGCTGTCCACGTCAATCCCGCACAGCACAAAGCAGTGCGGGAGGCAGCAGATGGCCAGGGAGGAGCCCGAGCCCGGGCTGGGCACCATGCCCTCTGCACCTGCCACTGCAGCTACTCTGATGCACAGGGGACATGTCCGCTGGGGAGGCTTGTGCCAGCCATCAGCTCGGCTTCTGGTGCCCGTCTGTCAGCTGAGCAGTGCTCCCACCGTGGGAGTGCACTGACCACCAGGGGGCAGCTCCTGTGTGGAGTGTCTGCCCCCTGGTGGTCAGTGTGCATCATAGCTACCGGCAGGTTGTCCTGTTGACCTGTCAACCAGTTGCTTAGGCTTTTATATATATACAGTGGTACCTTGAGATATGAGTTTAATTCGTTCAGTAACCTTGAGGCGTGGGAAACTATGAGATGCTCGAGTCGAGGTAAACTGGTGGGTTGTGTGCAGCCTGCTGATCCCTGTGATTACTCCTATCTCAAATGTTGCTCATATTTCAAAGCAAAAATCGCTTGCTCGAAGGCTCGTATCTCAAAAGTCTCATATGTTAGAGCACTCGTATCTCGAGGTACCACTGTAGATGTATCAATAGAATCACTTCATACAAGGTTCATGCCCCTTTCTTGCAAGAAGCTGAGCATTCATCCAGTATCATCTGAACCATTTATTTAAGCTCCCTAAACCTCATTCTTTCCATCTGTAAAGTGGGGAGAAGAACAGTACCTACTTTAGAGCATTGTTATGAAGTTTCAGTGAGATAACACATAAAAAGAAAGCACAGAGAACATTCCCTGGTGCATGCTAAGTGTTCGATAAATGTTCGCTTATTATTACCTCCTGGAGGTTAGGTTCCTGCTTCACTCTGAAGAAGGCGGAAATGAGACAGAGAGGGTGTCACCAGGGGAATGTGCCCTGCTCCCAGGCAAAGCCCCAGGGGGTGGTATTTATTTTCATGAGTTCAGCTAGACCGGGGTCTGGTCTTCATTCTCCGGATTTAGAAATCTGGTTTTGTCAGCACCCCAAGAATGCAGCTATAATTGGGGAGGAGGTGTACTTACAATACTGCACACTACCCTAGCTGGTTTGGCTCAGTGGGTAGAGCGTCAGCCTATGGACTGAAGGGTCCCAGGTTCAATTCCAGCCAAGGGCACATGCCTGGGTTGCAGGCTCAATCCCCAATAGGGGGCGTGCAGGGGTGGCCAATCAATGATTCCCTCTCATCATTAATGTTTCTATCTCTCCTTCCTCTCTGAAATCAATAAAAATATATATTTAAAAAAATACTGGACACTGGTGGTGGTGGTGGTGGTGGTGGTGGTGTGTGTGTATAGAAAGAGAAAGAGAGTGGGAAGGAAAGAAAAAGGAGAAAGAGGAGAGGGATTAAAGGCACTCAGCAAGTAGAAGTTTAGTGTCTGCTGAGAGTGACCTTATACTTTTCAGCGAGAGAAACTCATTCTACAAAGAGCTTGAAGGTATTTTTGGAGGAACAGCAACAGCAGTAGTGACAGGCCAGTCCCCAGGGGCTGACCAGGCTTAAGCTCTGACAGACACGGGTCACCTTTGTAGGTGGCATCTTCTGAGAATCGGGAGCTGGATCTTCAGCCCCCAGGGGGCGCTCTAAGCTTCAGCTCTGGGAGCTAGAGGATCTGCAGGGCTCAGTGCGAAATGAAAGCCAGGCAAGAACCTAGCTAACCAGGTCTTGTCTTTTGGATACAAGCAAACACCAGGGATTTTGGGGGAGAACTTGGTGGGTAGGTGGGTTGGCTGTGTTTAGGAGAGACTAGATTAGTCTGGGCAGGTGGGAGCTCATGGGGTGTGCTTGAGGACATCACTAGGAAAAGGCTTTTGATTTCTCAGAGTCTGTAATTGAACATGATAATAGAGGGCGGGAAAACGCAGGATTGCAGTCTTTAAGGCAGAAATTATTACCAGGTTAAATACATACACATTTTTTAGTTCTTTGCATTTGGGTGAAAATGAAACATTTTCTTTCACCTACCTCTGGATCCTGTAAAAAAGATATTTAATGACCTATTTAAGATGATTAAAACCATTATATTCATTTTTTAAAATTCATGTTTCAAAAGAGATGGGGAAAAAGGGAAATTTCTAGTAGCAGTTATTTAAAATACTCTGTCGACCCAAAACCTATCGATATGAATACATCATAAATCTGCCACTTAATACATCAATAAGGGATGACTGCATGAGGGATAATTGCAAATATGCTATATCCTTCACATAAACCTAGAAGTGCGAGTTACAATTACTTTTAGGACATGCGAGACATAAACAGACGACAAATGGTACCTCTGGCACCGACTGTTTTCATCTCATCCACTAGAGGGTACCTGAGGGCTGTTCAGCAGAGGCACTTGGGTTCTCAGGAAACCAGATCTAAAAACCTGAGCTGGAAACCCCAGGCCTAAAGCACTACACATAACACTATTATACACTGAGTGGCCAGATGATGATGATCTCTGAACGCATAATAATCTGGCCACTCTGTGTGTATCCTATATAGTAAAAGGCTAATATGCAAATTGTCCCTTCCACTAAGAGTTCGATCAGCAGGCAGGCTGGCCAACCGCCCATGTCCCCTCTCCCTGGCCGGGCTGGCCGGACCCCACCCATGCACGAATTCATGCACTGGGTTTATTATACACACACACACACACACACACTGAGTGGCCAGATTATTATGATCTCTGAACGCATGATAATCTGGCCACTCAGTGTATATCCTATATAATAAAAGGCTAATATGCAAATTGTCTCTTCTACCAGGAATTTGACAAGCAGGCCAGCTGGCCAACTGCCCATGTCCCCTCCCCTTGGCCAGGCTGACTGGACTCCACCCAAGCATGAATTCATGCACTGGGTTTCATATATATATATATATATATATATATATATATACACACACATACATACAGTGGTACCTCGAGATACGAGTTTAATTCATTTCGTAACCTTGAGGCGTGGGAAACTATGAGACGCTTGAGTGGAGGTAAACTGGTGGGTCATATGCAGCTGGCCAATCCACTCGATTACTCCTATCTCAAATGTTGCTCGTATTTCAAAGCAAAAATCGCTTGCTTGACAGCTCTTATCTCAAAATCTCATATGTTAGGGCACTCATATCTCAATGTACCACTATATATATATATATATATATACACACATACACACACACACACTGAATGGCCAGATTATTATGTGTTCAGAGATCATAATAATCTGGCCACTCAGTGTATATAGACTAGAGGCCCCCTGCAGGAAATTTGTGCACCTGGTGGGGGTGTCCCTCCGCCTGGCCTGTGCCCTCTTTGCAGCCTGGAAGTCCCCTGATGGATTGCCCCTGCAGGGGAGGCCAGCCTACCCGCTATAGCCTGCCGGTGTGTGTCCTGGGCCTCCCTCTCACAATATACTAACCACCTGGGCTTTCCTGGTGAAATTTGAGTTTACAAAAATAGGCTGGCAATTTTATGATCATAACTTCACAGCTGGGTCTCTCTTGTGTGTAGTTAGCCTATTACTTAATCGGGGTCATCCCGAAGAGTCTCCTGAAAGAGGCAAAATGTTATTTTTCCTCCTTTAGCCTCATCTTCTACTTCTCCCATTCCGTGTTCCGGTAAGAGCAAATCCCTGCAAATTAAAATTAAACATTGGAAATAGTCCAAATGGTCCTTAGTAGGGACTAGGCAAACCGCCGTGCTGTGTTAGGGCAATGGATATTTATAGTAATCATTTCGTTACGGAATATATATAAAAAGCATAACCCTGGTGCAGCGGGATTAGGAATGCATGCACACAAATGTGCTGACTGTCTATGAAGGAGCAGGCCTTGTGGATGCTGAATGGGAAAGAAATCTTAGCTCTTGACGCGTCTACACTTTGGTGTGGGACGGTGCAGTGTGTGTGTGTGTGTGTGTGTGTGTGTGTGAGAGAGAGAGAGAGAGAGAGAGAGAGAGAGAGAGAGAGAGAGAGAGAGATAGAGAAGAGACCCACTCTTGAGTATGTAGAGGGTAAGGATTGTGATCACGAGCATTGGAGTCAGAAATTCAAGCTCTCCCAGCCCTTGGTTATACGACCGCGAGTACCTTAATTTACTTGTCTCCGAGCCTCGGTGTTCTCACCTGTCAAATGGGGATAGTCATCTTCCTCCGTTTCCGTGTGAAAATCAGGTGGGGTCAGGCAGCAGCTGTGCACCAATTGTGGAGCTCCGCGAAGGACCGTCCGGCTGGGGTTTTTGTGACCGTCGCTTCCCCGGGTCCCAGCCAGCCAGCCGCAGGGTGAGAGGCAGGCGCTGTCCCCGGGCCAGACAGTGTCTCTGGTCAGGCGGCCCAGCCACCGGGAAGGCCGGAGAGTTATGACAGTGCCGGAGCGAGCCGGCCTCCGAGCGGGCGGCCTCTGTCTCAGCCGCCTCCCTGCCCGCGTCAGACACAGAGGTCCCGCCGCGGAAATGCATCACATCATCGACGGTGGCCGCTTAACTCGCTCCGAGCGCCAGGCCTCCAAGCGGTGCCCTGGACCACGCTATCGCCCGGCTGCCTGAGTGAGCGGGTTTGATAGCTTTTCCAAAGGGCTGGCATTTCAGCTGTGCCACTGTAACGGCCTCACGGCGACGGGGAAGATTTATGTTTTAGACCCCAATCAACCCGCCGCCCCGTTTTCCCAACGCTGGCTTACATCACAGGAGGTCGGAATCGTGCGCTATTAACATTGGGTCAAAGGCGCCGGGAGCAGTTGGCAGACGTAATGAAGAGCCGGTGTTGCCTGAGAATCCGTGGTGATGCTTTCTGCCCCAGCCCTGCTGGCCCTTTAAGGCTCAGGTGGCAAGCGCACCTGGAAGGCAGTGCAAGGACAGAGCAATGGTTTTGTGCAGCTTTGCAGGAGCCTGGGGCATTGGGCTGGGGCAGCGGTTCTCAACCTGTGGGTCGCGACCCCTTTGGGGTTGAACGACACTTTTCACAGAGGTCGCCTAAGACCATCGGAAAACAGATACTTACATTATGATTCATAATAGTAGCAAAATTACAGTTATGAAGTAGCAATAATTTTATGGTTGGGGGTTACCACAACATGAGGAACTGTATTAAAGGGTCGTGGCATTAGGAAGGTTGAGAACCACTGGGCTGGGGTCACAGATGCCCACCAGGGAGGGGAAGGGCCTCATAACCATCTTCCCCCAGACCCCAAGGGGACAAAAGGACAGACCTTCCATCATTAAAAATTTTTAAACGTAATGAAGTGATTTTTGGATGTGATGATTGCCTGGCTCTTACAGAGGAAACAGGAGCGGGGGTGGCGAGCAAAGGACAAGGAGGGACACCCTCATTGTCAGAGGCTTCTGTTGTCAGGAGTATGTCCTGAGGGAAGACTGAGAGCGCAGGAGCCTGTGATTGGGTGGCAGGTGTGTTAAGACAGCATGTTCCTGGTGTTTGGATACACGGCTATGGAGGCTGGAGAGGGCTTTCCAGTGACAGGGGGGGGAGGAGAGAGAGAGGGGGGGGGAAGAGGAGAAAGAGAGAGAAAGAGAAAGAGAGAGGAGAAAGAGAGAGAAAGAGAGAGGAGAAAGAGAGAGAAAGAGATGACTCAAGCAACATGGCAGAAGGCAGATCTTAAAGGGCTAGGAGAACCCAGCGTGACTCAGTGGTTGAGCATCGACCTAGGAACTGGGAGGTCATGGGTTTGATTCCCGGTCAGGGCCCAGGCCCAGGCTGTGGGCTCGATTCTCAGTGTGGGGTGTGCAGGAGGCAGCTGTTCTATGATTCACTCTCATCATTGATGTTTCTATCTTTCTCTCTCTCCCTCTCCTTCTCCCTTCCTCTCTGAAATCAATAAAAATATATATTTTAAAAAGTCTTCAATTTACATGTTTATATATGTCAGAGCACTTAGAACAATTCTTGGCACCACTGAGCACTTACTACATGGTAGTTAGTAGCTGTGTAGCAAAGCTACCTCATGGTTGCCCTCTAAAAGCCTCTCTGTTGTAGGGTGTGTGTGTGTGTGTGTCTTTGGGCTCAGGGAGGTAAACACAGGCTCCGAGATGGAGGTAATGGGTTCAACTTTTGGTTCCACAGGGTTTATTTCTTTGTTTCTTTAAATTTCCACCTTTAAATTGGGGCAAAAACGGTACCTCATCTCATATGTCTTAAATGATATTTAAATGAGATATTTGAGAGAATTCATGGCCTGGGACTTAGCTGTCAGCAAATGTTAGTTCTTACTAGAATTCAGTAACAATGGTCTTATAACAAGGGTATACCACCCTAGACCAGTGGTCGGCAAACTGCGGCTCGCGAGCCACATGCGGCTCTTTGGCCCCTGGAGTGTGGCTCTTCCCCAAAATACCATAGCCTGGGCGAGTCTATGTTGAAGAAGTGGCGTTAGAAGAAGTTTAAGTTTAAAAAATTGGGCTCTCCAAAGAAATGTCAGTCGTCATACTGTTGATATTTGGCTCTGTGGACTAATGAGTGTGCCGACCACTGCCCTTGACCATGTGCGTTGTGAGTTTTATTGTAAGATTTACATGTATATTCGGTGCAAAAAGCTTGGGAAAACATTTAAAGAACACAGAAAAACAACAAGGCCTCCATCAGAAAGATCATCAGGGTTAACATCTCGGTTCCTGTCTTCTCATTTCCCCCCTCCCAAGTGTGGGTACGTCTTTATTCTGTCTCTTCAAAATGAAATACTGTTCTATAGTCTGCTTTTTTTTTTTTTGCTTTTGTTTTTTTTTTAACCTACAATAGACGGTGAACTTTCCCCCACAGATGAGTTGCTTCTTAAAATAGATGTGCTACTGGAAGCAGTCATATCCTGGACCAGCAAATTCACGACTATTCTTCTTCTTAAGAAAGAAGGGGGGTGGGGGGGGAGGCGGTGCCTTGTGGCCATCCGAACCTGGAAAACACTGACATTACATTTCCTCCTTGGGAAATTAATAGCGCGTATTAGCATGTTAAAGGCTCCCAGAAACGCTTCCATAAAGAAGCTGCTGGACTTTGATTAGATCAGTGTTTCCCAAACTAATTTAACTCCGAGGAGCCATTTATTCTCGCCACTCCTATTCCCCGTCGCCGGAATCGCTGGAGGACAGACTGCTAGGCGGCAGGCTCCTTACGAACGGGCGGGCGGCGAGTCTGGTTCACCTCCCTGCTTCCACGTGGTCTTACAGTGGGGTTTTTAGGAAATTATGAAAAATGGGATGGGATTGACGAATCCACTTTCTCACCCGCAGCCACACATGTGTGAACTGGAGGCCAAGGTTAGAGGCGAGACGTGTCTCCCGGTGTAAAGCTAATTGGCCCCTTTGGGGATGAACCTGTGAACTTGGCCTCGTTAACACCCCCTGCACAAAACAGCTGAGTTCGTTTATCTGGTTTTCTGACCCAGATTCTCACGCTGTCCTCCAGGGGGCGATGCTGGTTGGTCAACCTCCCAGGCCGAGAAAAGCTTGCTGGGAAGTTTGGGAAGCAGGAGAGGGAAAAGGGACCAGGTTGGGAGTGGAATGATTATTGACAACCAGGAGGAGACACATGGTCAGGTTTGCAGCGGGCCTGGAGCTGAGGTGCAGCCCTCCACGCTGCACGCCGGACACAAGGGTTTAAACATCTTGCTGAGCCAGGAAGCCAAGAATAAATATCGCCAGCATTTACTGAGCACCAGCTATGGGGCTGGCAACAGGCCGGATCATTTCCTTCATCGTTTCTTTTTAATTTCCTACACAGACCTCCGGGCAGGGCCTGCAGCTGGAAGGAGCGGAACTGGGCATGCCGGCCTGGCTTCTCGGCCTGTGCCGTTATCGGAGCGCTTTCTGGGCTGAAACAAAATGTTTACCCGGGACATAGGGTGTTTATCTGTTTGGTTTTCATTTTATCTGGATGGGCCTAATCACACTTCATGAAATTAAGACCAGTTTAGCCCTAATCGGTTTGGC
The DNA here is from genome assembly GCA_004026805.1 of Lasiurus borealis. Taxonomy (NCBI): domain Eukaryota; kingdom Metazoa; phylum Chordata; class Mammalia; order Chiroptera; family Vespertilionidae; genus Lasiurus; species Lasiurus borealis. The sequence continues at coordinate 3,622 of PVJN01013390.1, read as the reverse complement.
TCAGTGGATAGAGCGTCGGCCTGCGGACTGAAAGGTCCCAGGTTCAGTTCTGGTCAAGGGCATGTACCTTGGTTGTGTAGGAGGCGGCTGATCGATGTTTCTCTCTCATGGATGTTTCTAGCTCTCTGTCTCTCTCCCTTTCTCTCTGTAAAAAATCAATAAAATATATATATATTAAAAAAAAAAAAAAAGAAATTAAGACCAGTTTTAAAAAAAAATTTTGGGAGGGTGAGGGCAATAGTTTTTGTTTATAGTTAGCCACCTGCTAACTAATTATAGTCCTGGGATGCACTCTTAAAACATTGAAATTTAAAATAACAGCCCAGCCAGTGTGGCTCAGTGGTTGAGCATCAACCTATGAACTAGGAGATCACGGTTGGATTCCAGGTCAGGTCATGTGTCCGGGCTGCAGACTCAATCCCCAGTCGGGGTTGGGGGGGTGGGGAGTGGCGCAAGAGGCAGCCAATCAGTGATTCTCCCTCATCATTGTTGTTTCTATCTCTCTCTCTCCCACCTCTTTCCTCTCTAAAACGAATAAAAATATATTTTGAAAAACAACATTGAAATCAGAGTGGTAGAGGTGTGTTTTTAAGAATCCTCCTACTCTATTTTTTCCCGGTGCTCACTGTGCAAGATGAAATCAGCCGAACTGAATGGCTCCAGCGTGGCCAGTGAAAATCCAGTTGCGATTCTGAGGGCTTCCACCATCCTGCCTTCTTACTCTTACGGCTGATTGCCCACCTAGGACATGTTAAAATCGTTTCTTCCCGTGCCTCCTTCCCCCAGGGGGCCCTGAGTTTCTGGAGGGGAGGAACCATGCCCTTCATTTCTGTATTCCGAGGGCCTAGAAAGTTCCCGGTCCCTAGCGAGTCATTAGGAAAGTTGAAATGAACGGGCGAGCAAATGAATGAGAGGTGTTTCTCGCAGAAATGACATCGGGACACAATCCGAGGCAGGAACCCGGGGAGCGTGGCCTAGATGAGAGGAAGGAAGACCCGGGGGAGATACGAGGACTATCTTTACAGGCGTGAAAGGCTGTCGTGTGGGCGAGATTGCGGAACGAGATTGCGCCTCTTCAGGTGGAAAGCTCCGGAGGCCAGTTCCTTCGGCAGGAAAGAACCGGAGCGCTGTCTACAAACAAAGGACAATGTGCAGTGGCCTTCGCTCTCCTTGGCGAGGGGGATGGCTGTCTGGTGGGAGAAGGGGGTTCCTTCACCCAGTTCACGGATGAACCAGGGGGTGAGGGAGGCACATGGCTATGTGCCATGCCCAGAGCAGTGGTGGGCACATACAAGGCACGTAGGACTTGTTGAACAAGTGACTAATAGCCTTCTACTAATGGAAGACTCACTCAGCAAATGCTTATTACATGTTTCTGTGTTAGCTCTCTGCTCAGCTGTAGAGGGCGCACCAGTGAAAAGGGGGACTCAGCCCCCATCATCAAGGGGGAAGGTGCCCTCCAGACGGTGGGCACAGGATGGAGCTGCACTGTCTAGGCTCAAAACCTAGTTCTGCCAATTACTTTACTGCTTTGCGCCTCAGTTTCCTCATCTATACAATGGGAATGAATAGTACCTAGATGGCCCGGCTGGCAGGGCTCAGTGGTTGAGTGTTGACCTATGAACCAGGAAGTCAAGGTTCCATTCCCGGTCAGGGCACATGCCCAGGTTGCAGGCTCAGTCCCCAGTGGGAGGCGTGCAGGAGGCAGCCGATCAATGATTCTCTCTCATCATTGATGTTTCTATCTCTCTCTTCCTCTCCCTTCTTCCTTGAAATCAATAAAAATATATTATATAAAGAAAGAAATAGTACCTACCTGAAGAGTTATTTTGATAGTTAAATGAATGATACTTTGGCATAATTATCCTATCTAATAAAGAGGAAATATGCTAATTGACCATCACTCTGTCACAAAGATGGCTGCATCCACAGCTGAGGCCAAGCTTCTATAAAGAGCCTTAACGAGCAATTAGCAGGGACCTGATGCTACACCCTACCCCGCCCCCATGGGGCTTGACAAGGGCCCTCAGGCCGAGTCCCCCACCCGGCAGAGCTTGACAAGGGACCTCAGGCTGTGCCCCCCACCCTGGTGTCAAGCTGGGGGACCTCAGGCTGCACCCTCCGCCCCAGTGCCAGGCCAGGGGACCTGAGGCCACACTCCCCTCCTAGTGGGGCTTGACGGATGACCTCAAGACATGCCCCCCATCCTGGTCTGGGCTGGGGAACCTCAGGCCACACCCCCCATCCTGGCGCCAGGCCAGGGGACATAGTCTACACCCCCTGCCCAGCAGGGCTTGATAAGGGTAAGACTGGCCAGGTCTGGATCTAGCTCAGTGGGCGAGGCTAACCGGGTCTGGGTCTCATGGGATTTTGAGGTGCATGTAGGTGGGCGGGGATTTGATTCTGGGTCACGTGGTGAGCCCCAGACTCTGACAGGAGGATGGTTTTCATATACATTTCACTAATTTTCTTTCATCTCTGACATTTCTGTTATAGAGAAAGGGCAAATAGCAATATTAAATTATTTCTTCTAATTAATCCCCTTTGAATGTGCTCGAATTTTGTGTACCTGGTCACTAGTCTACATAATAAAAGCCTAAGTGACCATTATGGTGAAAGACCAGAATGACCGGTCTCTACGATGCACATTAACCAGCAGGGACAGACGCTCAACACAGGAGCTGCCCCTTGGTGGTCAGTGCACCTCCGTGGCAGTGCTAAAGAGCAGCGAGCCAAATGGTAAGGAGCAGCGAGCAGGCGGGTGGCACAGAGTGAGGGTCCCGGACTGTGAGAGCGTGGCAGGGACGGCTGCCTCAGGCAGAGGGAACAGCACATGCACAGGCCTGTGGTCAGCGAGGGCATGGTGCTCTGGGGGACTAAAAACAGCTCAGTGCGCCTGGCCCAGAGGGTACAGGGTGGGGGACGTGGAGGGAGAGTGGGGACGAGGCTGGAGACGCACACAGGGTCAGGCTGGTGAGGGTCTTGTAGGTTGTGTTCAGGACCTTAGACTGGATGCGGACCCCCGGAGGCTCTGAAGGGTTTAAGGAAGGCGGGGCAATGGACAGGCTTGCCTTTTAGGAAGAGCACCCTAGCTATGGAGGGGTGAGTGTGTGCATGCTCCAACTCCCTCCAACACACTGCACCCCGAATTGCTGGGGCAGGGATCGTGCGGTGGGTAGGGCTGGCACAGGGAGGATGGTTCAGAGGGTGTTGCAATACCTCCTGCAAAGAAGATGTGGTCTATCTGTAATAATAAAATCATAATATGCTAATGAGACCAGGCGACCTTCTGGATGAAGCCAGGGCTGCGAGGGATGCCCCAGTCCCGGGTGGCAGAGGGAAGCCAGTGCTGGCACCAGGGCAAGGAAGGCCTCCTCTTCCACGAATTCTGTGCATGGGGCCTGTAGAATCTATAAAATAGAATATTTCTGCAATAACAAGTGAAATATTGCCATTTGCAACAACAGGGATGGACCTCGAAGATATTATGCTAACTGAAATAAGTCAGATAGGGAAAGACAAATACCATATGCTTTCACTTATATATGGAATCTAAAAACAAAAAAACCCCACACAAAACAAAACAGATAAATTCAACAAAAACAGAAACAGACTCCTAGAT